>OZ023313.1:66823665-66976165 GCA_964007375.1 Ophion obscuratus | reverse complement strand
GTATGTCGCCGTAATATAGTGTCCATAGACGTAGTTGGCGAATCAAGATTTTGAGGTTAGGTTTCATTCACGTATGCGATATAAACCGCATGAATTCGAATAATCTACACTCTGCGAGCAGGTAATAAACATCGGCTTATTGTTTATATACAAACGAACTGAAACGATATTATTTAATAATACATCATTCAAAATATTCTTAATGTCAGAACTTAAAATGACTGATTAATACACACACACATACACACACGCACACACACACACGCACGCACGCACGCACACAGACACACACACACACACACACACACACACACACACACACATACATATTATTTTTATAAATTTTGAATGATTGAATATTGAATAATATCGCTTCAGTTCGTTTGTACATAGACAATTAGCCCATGTTTATACACAAACGAACATGGAAAATGCACGAATTTGTAAATAGAAAAATCGTAAATTCGCTTTTATTCTTATTTATTTATACATATATATATTTATGTGTGTGTGTGTGTGTGTGTGTGTGTGTGCGTGCGTGCGTGCGTGCGTGCGTGCGTGCATGCGTGCGTGCGTGCGTGCGTGCGTGCGTGCGTGCGTGCGTGCGTGCGTGTGTGTGTGTGTGTGTGTGTATATATAAGAGCGAATTTACTATTTTTGTCGAAATTACATGCATGTGAGTATTGTTTTTACAGCCTAAGGGCCGTTGCCAATTGCGTATTGTCTACGATACGCAATTGGCACACATGATCCACACGCTTTTTGGACTGAAAAAAGCATATAGATCAAGTGTGTATCGCGTTTGTATCGCGTGGTCTGCGTGTAGAAAATACACCGTGTGCAAAGGCCCTAAATGGGCAAAAAAATTCAGCGGTAAAAATATAATTATTGTTACATTGCAATGATGTAACTTTGAACATCATGCATAAAATTATTGACATTCTGTAGAATATAATTAGACTGATAAAGATAGGGAAGAAAAGAAGAAAGTTTACACAAGTGTTAGGATGGCTAAATAGGTAGCGCGCTCAGCTCTAGAATAAGAAGGCATGGGTTCAATCCCAAGGGTAGGTAAAAACTTTAACAAGGCAGAATGTTTTAACTCAATTATCATATGAACAGGAACATAAATAAGGTATATGGAAACAAATGATACTAACAGAATTTTTTTATTCATAATTTTTGGATTGTTTTTATTTGTCATTTCAGGCATAGATACGGCAGCCGGATCAGAGCCTGCAAGGGTATACTGACCAGGTCCGTAACCAGCATCCGCATCAGGGCCGGATGCAAAAAGCGTTTCACGCCTGTTGAAGCCCTGATACGGCGGCCTGCAAAGTGCCGTAGTACGGAATACGGCATGCCGGATACGGCCCTAGTCTGCTGCGTAGCAATATTTCTAGTCGGGTCATGCTTCTGAAATAAAGATTCGGAAAAAATGAATATTTGTTATCCCTGTTTCATTCGATACCTTTTGCCAAACATTAAAACTGTATCTTAGTGTTAGAACAAATAATATTCGTTTTTTGTAAACTGTATATTTTTCGCTCTTAATCGATGTACTTGAACTTATGGACGTTGCGAACTTGAAGTATGGAAAAAAAACCGGACTTCGTTTATTTTCCATATTTTTTGGGTAGTTGTTTTGGATCACGAGTGTAATTATTTTCACATGTCGAGCCGATTTTTGTTGCCTTATACGGGGAGACTAATTTTTTTCTCGATATTTCCCGGAGTCCGCAGTCTACCGGCGGGACGAAAGGCCAACCGGAAACTCGATTACACGGCTCGCCCTGTGTACATACTTTTAAGTTTTCTACTTTCGAGCCTCGGAGCTCGAAAGTACAAAACTTGGTTTTGAGCGCCTCTCTCTCTCTCCCTCCCTCTCTCTCTCTCTCTCTCTCTCTCTCTCTCTCTCTCTCTCTCTCTCTCTCTCTCTCTCTCTCTCTCTCTCTGTATCGAGCACTCCTCCTTTTTCCCTCGATCCCGGCGCCCCTCGTACTTTGTAGTTACTCCTGTATACTCGTTTATTTCTCGTTAACGTACTTCCCTCACGGGTCTAAGCTCGCAAACGTAACGTCGAATTAAATCGCTCCGAATATCGAGCAAATGAAAGAACAACGAAGAAGAAAAAAACGGGCCAACTGAACCGGAGCGATGAATGCATAATTAAAATTAGCAATTGAAGGGGTGAAGGGTGACTCGCGATGAGTGTTAAATACTGAAATGAAAATTGCTAAAATCGATCGCGCGAAAAATAATTCCAAATCGAACGCACGTGCTTTAACGTATTTTTTTTTCTTCCTACGAACCTAATAGCTTGGGAGCCAATTTAAAAGTCGATTTTAAATATTTTTTGTGATGAGAATATATCGATGACGAGGTCGCGATTTTACACACAATCAATACATAGGCTTGCCACGTTTGAGTTGTTTTTTTTAAATCGATTCTATAATGCATGTTTGATCGGTGTAGGTGCGTCTAGCAGATAGGGTCATTTGAAATAAAAAATCACAAAATAGTAGTTAAGAAATGTCCTTAAAAATATATAGGTCTTCGCTGTTGATGAAATTTCGGAGATGGATCGTGTGAAACAAAAAAAGCAAACGGTTTTAGATTCAGTATGTTAATGGCTATAGCGAATTTCATACGATTTTTGATATATACAAAAATAACAAAATGGCGGACATTTTTCGAAAAAAACAACAAAAAACGTGCTTTTTTCACCGTTTGTGGAAAAAAACACTAGTAAATATCAAAATTTAAAAAATTCTTTGATATGCGCTATAGCTATAGTTGTAAAGAATATGTGGTTAAAGTTTGATCCGGATCGGTTCAGTAGTTTCGAAGATTTTATCAACAAGCCGTCAAAAAACGTTGTTTCGAGAAAAAAGCTCTTAAAGCTTGTTTGGGATACATGAATATATTACATTAAAAAAAATGTATTTATTAAGTTTAACAACTTTTATATCAATATCTATAATATAAACCTATCAAACAAATTCATGAAAATAACCTTTTTTTAGTGTCTAAAGTGAGAAGACCCCTTAAGATTCAAGCTCCGAACATCACTTGAACTTCTTTTTACGATCTTTATCAGCAACCTTAATTTGCCAAAAAAAAACGACTCTGTTGATACTAAAAATGGAGGAAGAACCTTTGTTTCATTTTCATTCCATTTTAATCTTCAACATCGTAAATTTATCGCAGTTTGCTGAACTTTTTTCCTCGAATGATCGGAACGGGAGGTTTTGTTCCTCAATTTTACGGAATTTCGATGCATTTTAATTGAATCGCTTACGATAAATCTCATTCCCTCGCAGTGTACCCAATCGATCCTCGTTCAATTGGACTCTCTTGCCAATATTTTCATTCTGCATATATTTCCGCGATGAATTTTTATTCCTCGTACCGAAATCGCGAATGCACCAGTTATCGCATAATCATGTACGGATATAGACGAGCACACACTCATGTGCCAATACTTACATCCGCTTTTCGCAAAAAAAAAAAAAACAACACGGTACAATAAAGTTTATACATTGACGTCATAGATTACAAAGGGGACTTAGGCATCGAAAATATCGATTTTTCCGTTTTCTTTTTTTCCTGTTACTACAATCTTTTCCAAACATTTTGGCGCGAAAAAAACTGAAGAATCCGCAAAATTGAGCCCAAGAGAGCCATAAAACTTCAGTACTCCGCTTACGGTTGAGGCGGGATTTACATTTAGACAGGAAAAAATAAGCAATATTGAGGGATTTTTTAACGTAAGAAATGAATATTCTAAAATTATAAAACTTTGGGTATACTTTAATAGTATATTTAAGTATACAAAACAGTTTTTTAAAATTATTTCATCCTCAAAATGACGGAGCTGTGGCAGAGTGTTACAGCGAGGTCGCCACGGGAGTTGTGAATTGGCGTGCAGTCTAGCTTCCCGGAGACTTTGATTTGCAAAAAAGTTCAAACATTTTTTCACTTAGAACATGTATAGTTTTGATGTGACGGTAATTAAAATGAAGAAAATGGCACGCATTTACAAAAAAAAATCAACATTTCATGAGAAATTTCTGTAAAATGTTTATTAAAAAAGTAGTTTTCGTTCCAATTTTTCGAAAACTATTTTCGTGAAGTAGACGGTGCCAATATTATCAGTAAATAGGGGATCGTTGTAAGTAGGGTGGGAAAAAACCAACGTTCCGCGATTGCTGCTACAGAAAAAGCTGAACTCGAGAAGTCCTTCTACAGTGCCGGCAATTTTTAACGTACGCAAGTTGCAATTTTTCTGCCTTAGTACTGCGTGAGAAATTAAACGCGTTTTTCTCGAAACAGGATTTTGGACTAGATTTGCCGCGATAACTCAAAAACGATTGAAGATATCGCTTCGATTTTATTTTAAAAGAAGGTATAAACTTTTGCTACAAAATGAACCGACGCACAGAGGAGTATTTCACCTCGAAAGTTGCTCAAAATTATTTTGTGATTTTTATCGATTGGACATGTAATGAAAAGCAGTTTAGGGTCGTTATAGTGTATTTAAAACGATCGGCCACACATGAAATATTTAAAAAAAAAGGTTTGCAAAAATAGATTTCACAAAATTATATTAATTAGATTTGTCTTCACTAGATCCATCCACGTCTTCATTATTGGTCTGTGTTGACGTTGCGTCCAACGTTTCCGGTAGCAAGAGTTGTCACGTCTCTTTTAGGTTTAAAAAGGTTTAATTTTTCTCTACAATTATGTTTTTTCTCGATAATTATGTTTTTTGACTAAAAATATAAATTTTGATGAAGGTGTTAAGTAAATAAAAGCGAAAATGAATGTGAGAACTAGCGAAGAGCTTAGTGCGTTACTTCGTCCTCGCAAACAAGTGGAATATTTTGGCGGGGAAAACTCTGAGGATAAAGAATATATCGAAAAAGATCATCAGGAAGGGGAAGAGGAGTGCGATGAGTTTCCCGATTCGAAAACTTTTCAATTTATCCATCAATATTTTACATTTATTATCAATTTTATCTTCTATAAGTGTCCATATTAAATAGCGATATTCAACCCTTAAAATAAATACCCTTTATGAATTCCCGAAGCCTGCCATATTTTTTTTCTGAAAGTACATCATCTCAAGTTAAAATAACTTAAAGGATATTTGAAAAGAAGTTACTTAAAAAAAATGATGAATTTTTAACATTACGGTGCATTTCCTGCATTTTTTCAAACGATGAAATTAACAATTCAAAATTAATGTTATGACATTTTTATTTATTGAACCTATAGTTGAAAACACGAAGAACACCTATGCATTTTTCAGAATTTTTTGGAACATTTAAGGTTTGTAAACATGTCGCGAACGCTAATGATTCCATTCGACGGTGCCGAAAAATAGTCTCGGTTCGAGGGTTAATAGAATAAAACAAAAAATGGCGGATACATGCGGAACGTTTATTTTCAAAAACATTATCAAGAATAACTAAACTTCACGTTACGCACAAAATCATAAGTTAACTCGGCTTAACTGATGTACAAAACCACTTTTGAATTTAGTGTTTACATGAAAACACGTTACATTTTTATTCTGGAATGTATATGATGAGAAATGTCACTTTATCAAGTACAATGCGCAAAATAAATATTCTTAATTGAAGTACGTATCTTCCTCTTCAATATTCATGATGGCTGCATTAAAATATCACCGCACACAAACTCAAAATCACGGTTGAAAGATAACGTTTTAACAGGAGCGCTGAGAATAAAAATAAGCGCGTCGCATATTGAGAAAGTTCTGACTGCTGTCTCGGTTGGAGGAAGGATGGGGCGTTATTCAAAAGTTCGTTTAGTAATGTAATACTTACTAAGCTTTAATGATGAATACTTTGTAGTAGATTTTAACAAAATTATTGTAATCGACTTTTGATCGATTTTTTCTTTAAAATACTGTTCTGTGCGACGTCTATGTAAAAAAAAACAATTTATTATTATTGTTATTACAACAAATGTGATCCTTTTTCGAATTTCAGCCAACATTTTTCAAATTTGTTTAATTATGTTTTTTTTTTCAAAAATGTTACGTTCAGTCTGTAGAGGAACGTCCCCTGAAGAGTGGCGTTTGGGAATTGCCGAAAACTTCACATGGCCACTCGGAATCGTAACAATGAGGGAGCAGTGCATGAGACCCGTGGTCTTCTTTATGTGCCCACATCTCCCTTAAATATTTATTTTTTTGAAACTTCAACCACTGAATTTAACAGCCAAAACTCCAATGAAAATGTTGCGAAAAAGAGATGTATGTATATTGTTTCGGTTCTTCACAAATGTCATTGGTCACAAGCGAGGAGGTTCCTGATATTCTTCGGCCACAAAGGTACAAATAGATACTCGTCCCGATTTTTACGATTTTATCCAGGGGTTATTATGAGGATGTTATCGATCAATGGATAGAAGTGCTTAGAAGGACGGCTGAATATGTACCAGATTGGCACGGAAATGTACATATGACTAAAATTAAGTATATAGGCAGGCGTTGTGTGTATTATATAACATATCAAAGCGATTGATAAGTCAATCATTAGTAGAAGACAATCAATAAATTTTCAATGCAAAATTAAAATGTATATAAAAGAGTTATATAGACTGGAAGATAAAAGGCGCGCATTGCCTTCCTTCGCCCTCTCTCGCTCTCCCTCGTGACCCCTCGCCTGCTCTTAGCCTGTCTCGCCTTCTCTCGCGGTTCCTTGCCTTCCCTCTTCTTTCCTCGCTTTCCCTCGTGGCCTCTTGTCCTCTCTCGCCGGCCCTCGTCTACCCTCGCTCACTCTCGCCTTTCCTCGTGGCCCCTTGCCCTTCCTCGTCCTCCCTCATCTCCCTCGCTTTCCCGCGTCTTCCCTCGCTCTTCCTCACCTTCCTCGCGTCCCCTCGTCTTCCCTCGCCATCCCTCATCTGCCCTCGCTCACTCTCGCCTTTCCTCGTGGCCCCTCGCCCTTCTTCGTCCTCCCTCGCTCTCCCGCGACTTCTTTCGCTCTTCTCTTGCAAACATTCTGCCTTCCTTCACTCTCTCATGCCTTTCCTCGCTCCCTCTCGCGTTCTCTCGGCCTCTCTCGTCTATCCTTGCATTTCCTCATCTTCGCTCGCTTTTCCTCGTGGCCCCTTGACCTCCCTCGCCTTCCCTCGTCTCCCTCGCTTTCCCGCGTCTTCCCGCGTCGCCCCTCTATTTCCTGCTTCTTCCGTCGCTCTTCCTAGCCTTCTCTCGCGTCCTTTTGCTGTCCTTCGTCTTCTCTCGTCATCCCTGGCCTTCTCTCGCCGTCTTTCGCCCTCTCATGCCTTCCCTCGCTCACCCTCGCCTTCTCCCGTTTCCCTCGCTTTTCCTCGCCTTTCCTCGCGCCCTCTCGCGTTCTCTCGGCCTCTCTTCCCGAGCAGAAATTTGTTCAGGGTGAAATCCGGACCGGATCAGGCTGCCACAATAGCAAATCCGGGCCGGGTCAGGCAAATTTAGTCCGGCCCTGATCAGGGATGTAACGCTTTTGCATATTCAGGTCCGGATTAGGCACCTTATCAGGCTCTGATCAGGCCCGGATCAAGCAACTTATCTGGCCCGGATCAGGCATCTTATCAGACCCGGGTCAGGCTCCGTATCCGGCTCGGATCAGGCACTATATCTGGCCCGGATCAGGCACCTTACCAGGCTCGGATTAGGCACTATATCTGGCTCGGATCAAGCACCTTATCTGGCTCGGATCAGGTGCCTCATCCAGCCTGAGACATGCGTGTCATCTGGCTTAATCATTTGATTAATTTTTTGTTAAACAATAGATCAACATTTATTAAATTATTATCGCAGTTACACGTTATCAAGTTTACTAACGTTATTAAAAATATGATCACATTTTTTTTAAGTTTAAGTTTTTATTTCATTTGACTTGATCGTTTAGTTTTTGTTCCGGTTTTGGCGATGACCGTTCCAATCTTTCGCACTGCTTATGACCGCCGCTAGCCCATCCGAAATTTGTTTCTCTTTGATAGAACCTGCGTGGGGAGTACCATCATACTTTGTCAAGATTGCATCTGAAATATTTTGAATACATAGAAAAATTAGTAAATATACATAGAAAAATCACATCTTTACATTAAGAGCATATATCAGTCGGACCTAGGGAGCGCCACCGCTCCCCCGTCGGGTATATCTATATTTATCATGAGTATAGATATATTCGACCAGGGAAAAGTGAGCGATATAGGCTCCGACTGATATATCCTCTTGAGATAATTAAATAATTAATAATTATTTAAAAATGGTGTACCTCGTAGTGGCGTAGCTCAATCTCTTTTCGTCGTTCTCGCATCATTTGTATATATATAGTGTTGTATATATATTATTGAGAAAAAAATGTTCGACGGTACAAAATGCAACTTGCGCAATTATATCTCGTCATCTGGTCCTTGCACGTATGTATGAGTACATTTATGTACATATACGTATGTTTGTACTGTTGAACATTTTTTCTTGATACGAAATATATCACATTATGTATATACAAATGGTGCGAAAGAGACAAAGTGAGGTTAAGCTACGCCGCATAGTCTTCGCCCATCAAGTCGTGCTTTATATATTATCACTTTTCATGTGTAGATAATCCACAGTATAATCGCAAATATACTTTACCTGAGATTTTGTATGCACTGCACTTTATTGAAGGGCTTGCCTTTCTTCGGGAGAAATTGATGAACCGAACGAGATGTGTCGATGTAGCTACGGCGTGGCTGTTGCGCTTTCTTCTACGTATATAATACGGGATTGGCTGCCCGTATTATATACAAAAGTTTTGATTCCAAATAACAATAATACAAAAAAATTAACATAAATATTTATTTATGATAAAAAAGATTTTGAAACAAATTTTGACGACACGCACTTTCGGTTGATAACCATTGTTTTCATATATTTAGCGTGCCTGCGTGTGCAGCTGTCAAAATATTTCGTGAGGCTTTGCCGACAGAGGCGCTGTCTAGTCCTAGAGAGGAGAGGTTACGGAGTGACGAGCTTCATGCGAGATAAGGCTTCTATCCGGCGCAAATCAGGCGTGCCTGACTAGGGTGCCTTTTCGATGCCTGACAAGGCTCCTATCCGGCGCAAATCATGCGTGCCTGATCAGGGCGCCTTATTGATGCCTGATAAGGCTCCTATCCGGCGCAAATCAGGCGTGCCTGATCAGGGCGCCTTATTAATGCCTGATCAGGGCGCCTTATTAATGCCTGATCAGGCTCCTATCCGGCGCAAATCAGGCGTGCCTGATCAGGGCGCGTTATTGATCCCTGCTTAGGCCCCTGTCTGACGCAAATCAGGCGTGCCTGGTCAGGGCGCCTTATTGATCCCTGCTCAGGCCCCTGTCTGGCTCAAATCAGGCGTGCCTGATCAGGGCTCCTTATTGATCCCTGATCCGGGCCTGATAGATCCTCAGGCAGCCTGATTAGATTTCTGCTCGGGTTGTCTTGCCTCGCGTCCCCTCATCTTCCCTCGCCTTTTCTCGTAGTCCCTTGCCATCCCTCGTCCTCCCTTGCCTTCCCTCGTCTTCTCGCTTTTTCGCGTCTTCCCTCGCTCTTCCTCGCCTCCTCTCGCGTCCCTTTGCTGTCCCTCGTCTTCCCCCGTCATCTCGTCGTCCTTCGCTCTCTCATGCTTTTCGTCGCCTTCTCTCGCGTTCTCTCGCTCTCTCGTCTTCCCTCGTCTTCCCTCGCTCACCCTCACCTTCCCCCGCCTCTCCTCGCTCACCTCGATCTCCCCTCGCTCTCCCTCGTCTCCCCTCGCTTTTCCTTGTCTTCCCTCGCTTGTCCTCGCCTTCCCTCGCGTCTCTTAGCCCTCCCTCGTCTTTGCTCGCCTTTCTTTATCTTCTCATACCTTCTCTCGCTGTGTTTTCAAGTCTATCATCTGGTAGCGGCTGTTAAGACGAATACAATACCACAACATGAGGTCACTCATGATCATTCTATTCGTCTCGATATCCGCTATCAGACGGTAGGCACGAAAAGACAACATTCTATTTTAAAAAACCAAGGTGACCTTCGAACCTTGGAAGCAACTCCACCTCGGCAGAAATTGTTATCACCGACTGACAACCCCTTTGTACAACGGAACTCACGTTAAGCAATTTTTTCTGACATCCATAGGTTCGGAGATATTAAAGGTGATCATAGTTACTGGACTACTCAGTGTATAAATACAAACACATTTATGTTAAAATTTTGGCAAGTTGGCAATGTTTCGAGTGAAGAACCATGAATTTAGGCACTGTTGAAAATGCACATTAAAATTCCAGCAGTGTTTCCAACTTTTCTTATGAAACTGCACTAAAAGCCTTCATTTTGATACTCTTTTTTGTGCACTGGAAAACGATGTAGCGAAGCTTACGAGAGCTTCGAAGTTGACATTTTATCTGACGTGTCGGCGTTTAGAAAAAACAAAACTGCATGTTTCAATATTTATCGGTGAAGCGCTCGCGAACCATTGTAATCGCGTGTCCCGTAAAAACTACGCGGGACGCAACGCGCAAACGTGTGCAAATATTTGTGTGCAAGTGTGCGGCTGCAAGCACGTAATGTTAACCCTCTCTGGCATTTTCTCCCATATTCTATCGACGAAGAGGCGCCTGCAGTGCCTCAGAGCTGCGCCCTCCCTCTAACCTTCTCTCTCTCTCTCTATCTTTTTTTCTCTCGCCCTTTTATTTTTTCGCACATCTTCAGAATGTTCGGGGTATGCTCTCTGGCCACTACTGGCAGCGAGTGGAGGAAGCTATACGGGGCCAGACACGGGCTGGAAAGCCCCAACGGCACTCCCAACAGTTCACCCTTAGCATTGAGGGTGTACGGCGTTGAGGAGAGAGCGGGGTCGCGGTGGAGGCCGCGTGTGCGCGTCACCACTTTCCAACCAGCCCCTCCAGTCTCTCTCTCTCTCTCTCTCTCGCTCTCTCTCTCGTCGTTTCTCTTTCCCGTTCCCTTTCGCATAGCGACGAAAGAGAATCGTATCTTTGTGCTTGTCTTTCGTCTTTGTATGAGTAGGAAGTATACCTTCTCTCTCTCTCTCTCTCTCTCTCTCTATGATATTTTCAGCCTTTTCCTCTCATCTTTTTCCAGTTTACTTTCCCCTAGTCTCTCTTTCTCGTTATTTCTCTCTCTCTCTCTCTCTCTCTCTCTCTTTCTCTCCCTCTCTCTCTCTCTCCCTCTCCCTCTCCCTCTTGCTCTCTCTGTCTCCCTCTCACTTGCTCCCGTCTCTTCTCCGCACGAAGATTATCGGCACATGCGCCCCTCGTGCCCACAACGCTGTGGCGATGTATGCTGGCGAGGGGAGAGGGATGGGGGAGGCAGCCGAGCCGCACAGGGGTAAAAGCGGATAGCCGCGACGGCAGCGTGTCAAAACCATTCCACTCGACTCGCCAGTCCTCGCTAGTACGGCGTGGCTCCACCTTGTCTCGATCGGTCCCTCGCGAGCTTCAAACGTACACACACACACACAAGTGCGCACTACGTACGCGTAGGTTCGTAGTTTCCGGTCTCAAAGCTCGACGACGTAAATTATATACAACGTCCACGGGCCCTGTCTTTTTCACTCCAGTATTCCACAAAGATAGTCTCGGCCTGTATTGGTCCATGCCGCGCCGTTTCCTACAACCCTGTAAACACACAGAAACAGACGAACACATATATGTGTGTACTTATATATCAGTTTTTTGCGCCATCGTCGTTGAAGCTTGCACGTTATTCGCGCGCCGACTGATGATACAGTGACTTCGCAATGGTGATCGTTGAACCCGCGTGATTCAGCTAGTTTGAAAGTGCTTCCGAACAGAATTGCCCGTGTGCCGGAACTTCGGATGTTTCAAGATTGGAAGTTTTCGCCGAGAAAGCTTCTGTGACTCGTGGCCGTTGGGAGGATTGTCTTGTCAGTGAGGAGACCCCCAATGTGTAGCCTCTTTGAGTGGAATACCCCCAACATCGAGCCTCAATGAGCAGGCAGCCTCCAATACCGAATGGCATTGACACTCGTTGGTTTATGAACGTGTAGGGAAAGAGCTGTGATTCGGATTGTAAATTGTGATTTTGGGTGCGAAGGGAAGAAAACAACAATCAAGGACCGGAGCACTCATCGAAGTTCACTTGTTGGGTACGCGCATTATTGTAATGTTGAACCCGAAACTAGATAACCGTTGATAAGTTGGCGAACTAACCGGCTGTTTATTGAGCAAATCTACTTTAAAACGACTGCCAAAAACTTGCCACATGAAAAACCCATTTTTCTTTCGAAACCAATCATTTTACAGTGGTCACGATAATTTCACCCGAAAGTTCTCATTGAGTGCATTTTCCGTGAATCATTCCGGACATTCAGACCCTAGAATTGCGAAAATAGAAGGGTGGCAGTCTGCTATGACAGACGGACATGACGAAATTACAGACCTTCCGAGCTGACTAAGCTGTCCTAAAAAGTATAAAATAGCATCCTAGTTGAGAAGCCCTCCTTGGGCAAAGTACGGGAGAATAGTGTCCGCGGGATACCCGAAAAACTTCGCGTGCAACTTTGGATGCCCTTCCAAAACGATTTTAGAAGCGCCTCGGCACATGCAGGAGTTGGCGATATCGTCGACTCGGTTAGATACACATTGGCGACCGCTGGACGAGGGAACGTTGTCTGCACGTGGCTTGCTCGCGCAGTCACGAAAATCTATAGATGTACATTAGTCTCTCGAAGCCCGCGCAGTAGGGATGGTAATTCAAAGGCGAGTGGAAAAGTGCCAGTTCAAAGTGGCCTGTCGTCAAACGTCAGGCAACGTGTCATCATTTCACTTGTCCTTTCATTGCAGTCCTACAGTGTAGGGATAATTTGCCCATTGTTTTCAACGCTTATTCACAGTTCCGAAGAATTGCTAAACAGATAGCTCCAAAGAATAGTTCCAAACCTATTGTACATCCAAAACGATAAAATCTCAACGTTCATTTGCATTGTAACAACGGTGCATGCTGTTAGCTTGAGCTTGGCTTGAGTTGACGCGGTTTCTTATGAAAACGACCCTCGATGAGCCATGTTCACTACACTGCTTCCCTATCATTTTGCACTATGCGACTGCACCACAAAAAACATCCAGTTGATCCATGTTGCTTGGCAGTTCCACTGGATGTCTTCTATGTTGAACGCTGTCTTTCAGTTAGCAGTCTTTATTCATCGGCTTATTTAGTAACGTTAGCTAATCTACGTACCTGCTTTTTTATCTTATTGGAATACTTTTCGTAGTAATTATGCATCTAGTACTCACTGTCACTTATCCAGTCTCCAGTATTACTAATAGTCCAGTAAAAGAGACGAAAACCCAACACTTTTAGCGTAGAATTGGAATTTTTGACTGAAGCTAGAAGGTTGTATACTGAAAGTAACCCCAACGAAATTGTGCCCCTCAACTCCCCCGAACCCTATGAAATAGGAGTTAGCAACTTAAATATCGCCGTATCTCGATAATTAACAGCCCGATCAAAAAAAGTTTCAAACAAAAGTTATTAGGAATAATAAAATACGTATAAAGTTATGTGACGTCCAATCCCTTATCTTTGAAAATAGAGACACAAAAACGCGAAAGCACTACTGACCCAGTCAAGGGCACATCGAAATGTTCCTCGAATTTTCTAATCGTTTTTGTGTCTCTATTTTCAAAGATAGGGGGTTGGATGTCGGATAACTTTATACATAGTTCATTATTCCAAACAACTTTTGTTCGAAACATTTTGTGATCGGGCCATTAATTATCGAGATACGGCGATTTTTAAGTTTTCAATATTGAAGTTTAGTCGTGGAGTAAGCCATGCCAGTAAGCAACGCATAGAAAGTGTTATTGGCTGCATTGTTATTGCATAGTTATTGCAATCGAAGTTTCATGGTCGTGTTATCTCGCGCCGTGGTGATTTGAATTGGCCACCAAGATCGTGCAATTGACGCTATTGGACTTCTTTCTTTGGGCTTTTCTGAAAGGAAAAGTGTATGCCAATAATCCACAGACCATTCCGGATCTCAAGCAAGCAATTGGACGCACCATTAATGAAACTAGTCCGCAATTATGCCAAAATGTTATTGAAAGTTTAGTTAAAAGAGTGAACGTTTGCAAACAGGGACGAGGCGGCCATTTATTGGACAGTGTTCCGCACATAACCTCCATGTTTGTACCTTATATTGAAAAAAATATATAAATGTACTTTTCGAATAAATAATACGTTTTATTAGTAAATTTAAATCTCAGGTCATTTTGAGACACCCTATCTATGAATGTACTGAAAAAATATCTCGTGTAATAATAAATGTTGAATATTATGCAGTAACAGGATCGTTTTAAGTAAGAAGAGGCCAAATATAGAGTATAGATGAAACGTATATTGAACACAATGTTTACAACGGCTCCGAGCAGAGGTGTGCTCACGACGAAAGGGCTGGTTTGACTAAATCCGGCCGCTTGTGATCGTACCTCGGGCGATATCACTCTACAATATCGTTTAGACTCGTTTACAATATGCGCACGGTCTTTGCATGCTCTCAATAATAAAAGTCAGGTAATTGAAATGTAAAAAAAAACTTTCCTTGCGTTCCAACGATGGAAACTTACGTAGTACAGCCGTGCTGTATATTGGAATCGGGAAGAAATAGAAGGTTAGTTTTTTGACAGTTGATTTAGTAGGCGCCGCGGGTGTTAAATCCAAGTTTGCCTAAAAATCGGGGCTTAGGGTTCTTTTTTAGGGGATGAAAAGAAATGGGGGTGGATTAATGCAAAACTACAACCCCTACGAGGTCGGCGCCGTGAGACAAAATGTTCAGATAAATCCGGGCTTTAGTTTTGTCGACAGCTTCGAAGTCGTGGAAGTTCATTTTGGAGGTGAAAACGTGGGATGAAATTTCGAAAAATCGGTTTTCATTCGATAACTCTTTAGGACAAATTCTTACAATTTTTGTTCAAATAGGAACGATCCCTTGAAAAGACGCGTCGATCAACCCTCTCCAATAATGTCTTCACCCCCAAAAGAATTGTTGAAGCATTAACAAAAAAATGTTTATTGAATAAATAAAAAACGATCGATTTTTCGAGTATTTTTTAAATGTACGAAATGTAGAGAATAATTTTCTCTATATTTTCGTTCCTATGGACCACCCTTGAATTTTGCTTTTCCGAACCCCTCTCAGGGGTTGAACATTCAAAATTGAATTCTGGGAAAACTATTGACCGAAAATAAAGGGATACGAGTTTGACGCTGTGGACAAAAATGTAACTGAGGGTTCGAGGGTTCGGTCAATAGTTTTCCCAGAATATCATTTTGAATTTTCAACCCTCGACAGGGGTTGGAAAATCGAAATTCAAGGGTGGTCCATAGCAACGAAAATATAGAGAAAGTTATTCTCTACGTTTCGTACATTTGAACCATACCTGAAAAACCGATTGTTTTTGAGTTATTCGATAAACAATATTTTTTTTGTTTTTTAACCGTTTTTTGGGGGGTGAAGATATTATCGGAGAGTGATGATCAAATACTCGATCGACGCGTATTTTCAAGGGCTACAACGTTCCCATTTGAACAAAAAGTGTACGATTTTTTTTCTGAAGAGTTATTGAATTAAAACTGATTTTTCAAAATTTCACCACACTTTTTACCCCCAAAATGAACTTCCACGACTTCGGCACTGTGGACAAAACTAAAGCTCGGATTTTTCTGCACATTTTGTCTCACCGCGCCGGCCTCGTAGGGGTCGTAGTTTGGCATTAATCCACCCTCATCTTCTTTCGTCCCCTAAAAAAACCCTACACCCAGATTTTTAGGCAAACTTCGATTTAGCACCCGCGACATCTACGAAATCACCTGTCAAAAAACTAGCCTTCTTCTAATTTTCTCCGTTTCCGGGGTTTTTCAGCGGCAGCACGACCGTACTAAAATGCCATCGAGGCAGCCCAAAAAGCATCCAGTCGACGCCTCGTTGAAAGATGAAAAAATAAATGAATTCGAGATAAAAAAAAGTAACTAAAGAGTGAACGAGTAACTCTCGGACTTTGGACACGAGACAGGTGCAAGGTCACCTTTTCATCGCAAATGAGAACATTTCACGATATACCTAATCAACGCGTTGCCGCATACCAACGATAACCGTGCGATATATTGGCCTAGCTATTCGGAAAAGAAACGAGGCGCAGGAGATGAATTTATGGAAGTAGAATGCAACTTTTCCGAAAGAACAATTATCGGTTACACACGCAACGTTCGATAATGAAGAACGACTGCTCTGGTGAATGACTTGCATTTTCAGTGGCTACACATTGTCGAGGATGCGTTTCATTTGCTTGTGACAATACCGCGAAATATCGAACACGGATTAGAACGAGTACGTCGATAAAAAAATAATTTAAATACTGCTTTGATCATAATCACGAAACAAGGGTTGAAAATAAAAAAGTTAAAATTGTTATTGTGATTCCTAGGATAATAATAATTAAAAGTAGTCGTCGTAATAATTATACTGAAGAAAAAACATTTACAGCTGATCGTATAGAACTACTGTAATATGAGAAACAAAGCGGTATGAAACATGTTGCCATGAAAAGAAAGACAAAAGAAACAACGGAATCAACCCCCTTGGAGACCAGATAAAAAACGAGCTGTTGATTACCGGAAGTCATCCGAATCAGACGTGCATATTTATATTCAAAAACCTATATTATTATCGAAATAAAACGTGTTTGTTCTCCATTTCAAATGTTATCAGTTTCACCTGCGATACATCTTGTTTCTTAGGATATGTAATTCTACACTACGATAACGAATAATAAGAGAAAAAATAACAATTATTATTTTTCTTATTAATATTCTCATTATTATTGTCAATAATCAAAAGTATAGTAATCGTAGTAATTATACTATTGTTTTACCATATATTTACATTCTTTTGCCATGACAGCGAAGAAAAAATTGTAGATTGCCTCCCATTATGTTAATTTACGTGTATACTTATACATATATATGTGCGTGAGTGTGTATTTTTAATGACTACAAAGATTCAACTTGGAAAATTTGAAAAAATGTATATTGCTTTTCAAATATATCTCTTATTGGAACCTGTTCGTTAATACAGACTGACGTGATCAATAATACCCCTACAATCAACACAAATCTGTATATAAGTACCTATAGACGGTTATAAACATAGAACTGCCATCGCCGATTGATTGTAAGCAGGCAATTTATAAGAAAATTTCGCATTCGAAACTTTAAACGCGTTTTTCTCAAAATGTCGTTTTTTAAAACGGTGTATACTCTGCAAGGAAGAGTTTTCAAGTTATCCGTCTCAAATTTTGCCACAACATTCTTCACGCCATTCTTCATCGTGCTATGGAAGCTTTTTTTGTTGGAATCTTCATATTCTTTTTAACGAAAAACTGTAGAAAATAGGATAAATTCGATACTTTTTTTTTAAACTGCCGCCATTTTGTTGATGTTGATTTTACTAAAAACCTCCATGGCAAGATAGTGGCTATCATACTGAATAATAATCTTCTTACACATTTTGTTTCAGATAATATTTATGACCGCAACCGTGTACACCGTTAAAAAATGTAAAAAAAGAATAATAAACGTTGAAATAATTATTTTCTCTTCTTCATAAGTACTTTGATTTGACATAAAAAAACCAGACTGATTAGCGTATTTTAACCATCGAGAAAAAATCTCGAAAATCAGGTATTTATCGACCTGATGTACTGTGAAGATCCCTTAAGGCCGGAGCCTGAATTAAAAGGACCGAAAAATCGTTTTTTTTATTACTTAAATCGATAGATAAATTATCCACGAATATATTTACAAAGTTACAGAGGCCAATTATAAATATTTTCGAAGATACGATAGATAAGTTGAAAATCGTTGTCAATTTTTCTGTAGCTTTCCTCAGGCACTAGAAATGACCGACACAAATAAAAAATCTGGGAATCTCTTTACGGCCAGAAATACGATTTTCATTCGAGTTTCACTTCCCCATAAGGGTATGTTTCGGAAGTTGAAAATAGTTGCCAATTTTTTTGGGGCTTTACTGAATCTAAAAATTACCTCCGCAAATAAGAAAAAAACTGGGAATTTCATTACCGCCGAGATATTAATTTTCTTATTTTTCAACCCCTTAATAAGGCTGTGTTTCGGAAGTTGAAAATTGTTGCTAACTTTTTTGTGGCTTTCCTCAGGGACTGGAAATGACCTGTGCAACTAAAAAAACTAAGAATCCCTTTACCGCCGGACAACGATTTTCTTTCGACTTTCGCTCCCCCATAAGGGTGTGTTCCGGAAGTTGAAAATCGTTGCCAATTATTTTGTCGCTTTCCTTAGGAATTAGAAATTACCTGCGTAAATAAAAAAGTGGGAATATCATTACCACTCGAGATATTAATTTTTTCTCTTTCAACCCCTTCATAAGGGTGTGTTCCGGAAGTGGAAAATCGTTGCCAGTGTTTTTGTGGCTTTCCTTAGGGACTAGAAATGATCTGAGCAAATAAAAAAAATAGTAAATGTCATTACCGCCCGAGATGTCAATTTTTTCTTTTTCTACCCCTTATTAAGAGTGGATACTGAGCAGCCAATTTTTTTTAGCCGCTTTGTATTGTCTCTACAGATACTCCAGAGTTAAAAGGCACCCGAAAAAAATTAATTAAAAATTAATTTTATAAAAGTGCTGGGTTTTCGTCTCTTTTACTGGACTATAATCAACCTATCCAGCATTTGTGTTGTATTTATCGATGTGTACTGACGATCCATGTACCCCAACCAACTCAATATCCATTCGCGGCAAGTGTATTCGTTTTTGTATATTTGTTTAAGGGTGTGATTAGTGTATTTGAATGGGGAAAATTGTTGTTTGCACGCAGCAAGTGTGTATTCGACCCAAATGTATGTTGACTCTTATCAACGTTTCCATTCGTGCATAGATGATTCAGTAGAAGCAAGTCACGCCTTTTAATATGAAACGATATTGAAAGGATTTTTATCAACGAAAATAAATGCCCTCGGAGATATGTATTACTATAATCGACTAGTTACTTCAGAACGAACCAATGAACCTATTTTGATCCTATTGGGCCAAATGTTCATCCTCTAAAGTGCACATTTGGTGCTGTCGAATTCAATTTCGTTATTCTTCGTCTTAATTTGGATCTACCGGAAAATTCCAATGACCTAATTTTATGCTGGTGTCAACTTTCCGAATCTTTGGAATAAGAAAATTAAGTCTCGAAAGCTCCGATTTCACGTGAAAAGCTATAAATGTATTTCACGAGGTATTTTCCTCATACCGACGTTTATGCCACGAGAAAACTTTCTGTTTTTCAAATATGTAGGATAAAGTAACCTTATTTTGGCACCCCACTAGTTATTGACAGTTCTCCCCTACCTACACATTCTTAGAGTGCCAATAATTGGACACTAAAGTGTCAATAATCAGGCCCTTACAGTGCCGATAATTGGGTACCTGAAGTGTCAATAATTAGGCCCTCGCAGTGCCGATAATTGGGTTCCTAAAGTATCAATAATTAGGCCCTTAAAGTGCCAATAATTGGGCCCATGAAGTATCAATAATTAAGCCGTTAAAGTGCCAGTAATTGGGCACCTTATCCTATTACAAAATCTATTAAGGGGTGAGATGCAGTCAGAGGCGTGAAAAACGAGCATTTTCAATATTTTTAAAAAATAGTAATGAAGTTTGTTTTACAAAAGTGGTTACACAGACTTTTTATGTTACATTTCAACTTAACTTGTACAAATTTTCAAAGAAAAATATTGATTATTTATAAAAATATGGCCATCTTTGTCGGACCACCATCGGCGCTTTGCGGTAACCATCATAAATTTTTACTGGTTAATCTGAAATAAAAAAAAAACCAAAAAAAATCATTAGTTTAATAATAAATCTAGTCCTTAATCGAAGCTTTTTTTTAAATAAACAAAATGGCGGCTTCCGACAGATAACTTTCGATTTTCGACCAAAAAATCGCTCGTTTATTGTTTTAAAAAATAGAAATTTTCAACAAAAATAAAAATCCTTCGATTAAGGACTAGTTTTAAATGCTATCAATAAGCACACCAAATTTCATCAAAATCCATCGAGTGGTTTTTGAAATATAGTGGTCACCGACTTGACAAACATAGTTTCGAGAAAAACGCGTTTAAAGTTTTTCGATGTGTGATTCGATGTGAAAGTCAAGCATTCAATTGTTTATAGCCAATTGTTGAAACAATTTTTCAAAAGTTAAGTTTTTCGGGATGATTTTTTTTTTCAACATTTTGGACAATTTTAAAACGAAAGTGTTCTTAATGAAATTTTTCTAAAGTTCATAGTTTTTAAGTAATACATTTTTTTTTATTTCCGAAAGAGTTTTCCAATTTTACACTTGGTTTATGTATAGAAATACTAATTTAAAAAATTCTTACATCGAATCATCATTCCTGACCCATACCCCCCTGACCCCTGGGCTTCTGCCGATGTGGAAGCTTCCAAAATATCAATTTGTTGTTGTCTTCGAAGCATTCTGCCTTCCCGGATATTATCGTTTGCGCGTTTGTCAGCCACGTCTATACGTTGAGAATCGATTCTTTTTGTGTACCGGTGAGAATTAGCTCCACAATTAATGCCAAGTGTATTCATGATCAGTAACAATGTGTGTGTACCTTGATTAAGTACACAAGCAGCATCATATGCAGCAATTTCTACAATATTACTGCTACTACACACCGATACACCTAGAGAGTAAATTATCATTGCTTAGATCTTCATAAATTGGTTTTATGGCCCCCCTAACAATTGGAGGTAAGGGCGTCGATGTTGCTCGTAAGAGTCGAGTTCCCCATTACACGGAAAAAAAGAAACAGCGAAAATCACAGTATCAACCGCATAAAGAACAGGGTGCCATATTTCATTTCACAGTAAAAAAAGAGTAATGTAAATGCTGTCCTCCAAAAATGACGAATTTTCCTGTACACACTGAGATTTTTACAGTTACACTGGCGTATTTACAGTTCGGTCAGTGAAATTGAATGAATCACTCTGTACTCAATACATGTATTGAGTACTCAGTGATTCATTCAATTTCACAGTGTTGTACGGTAGTTTTACTCTTCTTTCGACAGTTCGTGACGTTATCTGTGCACTCTGAGATTTTTACAGTTACACTGCTTTATTTGCAGTTTGATATTGTGAATACATCAGTGATTTCAGTAAAAATAGTCAACTGTAAAATTTAAATGCGATCGCTGATTTTTATACTGTACGCAAATGAGGCACGAGATGAGGCACGAGGCGAGGATACAAAGAATTGCCAGTTAGTAGTGCGTGGTTGATGGGACGCGGACATCGAAATTTGTGCAACAGAATTCAAGAAATTAAAAGAAAGAGAGAATTTTGTTTTAAAGGTACGTTCTTGTCTAATTACGACTTGCCTCGTGCGTGGGGTGAGCACGTGGCCAGGATAAAAAGGATTGCCAGTTAGTAGTACGTGGTCGATAGGATGTGAACGTTGAAATTTGTGCGACATAATTCAAGAAATTATAAAAAAGGGAGAATTATTTACAAAAAGGTACGTTCTTGTGTATGGGACGGATTCTTTTAAATTTTCTACATTTTTTTTCAAACTTCTTTTATGGATAAACTTTTTGTGTTTGTCTACATGAACTCTGTCGATATAACTGGCGTATTCATTGTACATAATACAGATTAACCAACTGTCAAATTACAAGCTTTGTTAAATTTATATTACAGTGTTTAACTGTCAAAATTTATTTTTGACTACACTGTATTTTGGACTGTATGTTCCAGTAAAAGAAACAGTAGAGCGGTTTGAATCCAAAGAGGACAGTATAGGAACTGTAATAATTTGCATTGAGCACACTGTATTTTGAGCACTGTGTTTCAGTAAATATCGCTGTGCAATCGCTCGAACCCAATGCGAACTGCCCATGTAGGGTGATCGGTAGGGGCCAATGGTTGGCCGATGCTCGACGCCAAGCTTGCCAACATTGGCACTCGAGCTTGGCCCGATCATCGACCGAGCCTTGGATGATAAGAGCGGCCCGATATTCGCAATAAATATTGGCCCTAGAATGGCTTATGAGAATCGGCCGAGCATCGCGTAAGAGTTCATTCGAGAATCGGCCAACAATAAGCCCCCTCAAGATTGCCATCATTGGCACTCGAGCTTGGCCCGATTATCGACCGAGTCTTGGCGGATAATTGTGACCCAATTATAGATCACCAAAATTGGTCCTGCACTGCCAAAAAAACAATAATTATTTTTGTATTGTAATTCGTCATTATCTGGTCTTTCGAAATGATTAGTTCGACGAAAATATTTCACCCATATGGGGCTCGAACCTTGAACTTCCCTACTCATAGCCAAACACGCTGCCCCTATGCTACCGAGTGCTTGTAACATTTGAATCGCAGATATGGCCTAAGATACCAAATGGATTCTCATAATTATGTGTATCACATAAACTATACCAATTAGTTAATATCATTGTGATAATTAGAGAGTGCTATCGAATGACATGTTATAGAATTTTCAAACCTAACCAATATATATATAATTCTTCTCTCTCCACCTTCTCTACCCCCACAACACGTTAATATGTATGTTGCAATAAAGACAGACCATTAGTTCATTAGTTCAAGTTTAATTTGAATAAATAAATGTATTTAAAATGAACAATTCCAATAATGGAATGCAATAGGAAAAATTTGATTTCACGAAAAATCTAGTTAATTCAAATAAAAAATAAATAAATAGACGCGGTTAGTTAATATTAATAGAATTTTTCTGTCAGTGTAGGATGGTTCATAAAAATCGGCAGAATATCGCGTATGAGCTCGTTCGAAAATCGGCCAACAATGAGTGCATTGATTTGGTAGTATATTTGTTAAGAATAATGTCCAATGGACTCGTAAAAAGTATTTATCTCGTCTCTCAATGACTTCAACGCGAAACAATGAATCGTCAACATACGAATTGCGGTTCGATCATGCGTTACTCGGCCGAACATTGGCCTCGTATCGGCAAAAACATGATTGGCGAGTCTATACTTCGCCAAACATCGACCTCGTATCGATAAGCCAATGATTAGAGAGCCTATATTTGGCCGAACATTGTCCTCGTATCGGCAAACCAATGATTGGCGAGTCTATACTTCACCAAACATCGGCCTCATATCGATAAACTAATAATAAACAAGTCTATACTTGGCCGAACATTGGCCTGGTATTGGCAAACCAATGATTGGCCAGTGTATACTTCGCCAAACAACGGCCTCGTATCGACAAGCCAATGATTAGCGACTCTATGTTTGGCCGAACATTGGCCGCGTATCGGCAAACCAATGATTGGCGAGTCTATACTTCGCCAAACATCGGCCTCGTATCGACAAGCCAATGATTAGCGAGTCTATATTTGGCCGAACATTGGCCTCGTATCAGCAAACCAATATTGGCTAGTCAATACTCAGCCGAGCATTGGCGTACAATTGGTTAATCGATCATCGTCCCGCCAACATTGGTCCAAGTCCGTTACGGTTCGATTGGCGAAACCTACATGGGTGTGTGTTCCCTGTATTTTGTACCATTTCTTTTTTTCCGTGTAGCTTCAGCGCGCCGATACAAACACCAAGAATCTTCACCTTTTGGGCACATCTCGTAATGTGATTTTTCATCAGTTGAGCTGTACTGATAGAATGTTGCCCATATCGCGGTTTTCATATTTTCCAGTGAATCACAATGCCGACGTATGGTTAAGCCATAGTGGACATTTAATTTGTCTATCATCTTCCCTGTTAGTTGATCTTTACCTCCAAGACTACCGTGCTTGGTTTTCAATGTGCGTAATCGACTCCCCATCATTTCCGTACGTGTCCTATGCACTCCTTCTTATTTATGACACTATTCTCGTAAGGAGAAGCGTTTAAAAGTCCAGAATAAGTTTTGGAGTCACTATCTCCAATATATTGCAGCTGCCGTCCGCTACCTGCCATGGGGACCCGACGCATCTTCACCAATTGTAGAATATCCCGGAAACTATTGATCGGATTGACATGAAATTTTCAGGGAATATTTTCGAAACATCATACTTCAAGAAAATGTATCAAAAATCGATTTTTTGAAAATTCTGACTGTACCTCACCCCTTAAAATGGAACGAGCATGCCAAGATGGATGTAGCATGAATATGGCAGATTGATTGATCTATAGGAGAATGGAATGTGGGCCTAAGCTAATTCTTCCAAAGTACCAAGTTGCTGTTATTGTAATATATTTAACATCTTTTTTTGGTCTCGATGTCGATCTGCTAGAAAATTTAAATGATCCAATGCTGCTGTTAAGGAGAGGGTAGGGGTTTTAGCGTGAAAAAAAAACACTTTTTTTGCGAATTTTTTTCATCTATATGGATAGAGGTAATTTATTGAAACCTTTTGTACATTGTTGAGTGTCATTTCAAGAACGTTCCGTGAAATTTGTGCGCGAAAATATTCACAAACAAGCCGGTCACAAAGCATTTCCAAGAACCCCTTTGGAAAAACACGATTTGTGGTGTTCACTGTATCGCAGCTAGAAATTATCTGAAACCAAGTACCATGAAAATTTAGTCAAAGTATCATCAAATCCTCCCCCCAATGGTCTTTGATAATTTTTTTTTCTTTTCAAAATTTTTGGTGGTCATGTAAAGTGAAAAGTGCTATTTTTCACGAAAAATTCCGCCATTTTAGGGGTGGAAAACCCCGTCAATGTAAAAAAAAAACTCAAACTAACCGTTGGGGGGAGGAATTTTATATGTAGAAAGTGTATAACAAGTTTGAAATAAATCGGTCACGCAGTTTTAAAATGACAGTGAACACGGATTTTGAAAAGTGGTTTCGCGAAAAACGCGGCAGCGGCTTGTTTGTGGATATTTTCGCGTACAAATTTCACGGAATGTTCTTGAAATGACACTTAACAATGTACAAAAGGTTTCAATAAATTTGCTCCATCCATATAGATGAAAAAAATCGCAAAAAGGGTTTTTTTTCACGCTGAAACCCCTACCCTCCCCTTAAAGGGCCAGTCAACTTTGGAACTGCGAAAAAAGGCTATTTTCGCGATTTTTTTGGAGGTTTTTATAAAAGATATGCTTATAAAAGTTGTCGGGCTTGATAAATAAAGTCTTGAAAAATATGGAAAATAAAATTTAATTCATTTTTATCCATTTTTAAGTACAAAAACTATCGTTTAACGTAACGCCTCAAAAATAGGTGGGCTAGGTAGCTCCATCACAACTCGGCAACGGCTTGTCTGAATAAAAAAATCTAAGTCCATTAGATCCAGTATGACACCAGCTACAAAATGACCCTCGGATATAAAGTTTTATAAAAACAAAAATAATGCCAGATGAAAAACGAAAAAAGTTAAAAAGGCGTTTTTCGCAGTTTTTCGCAAAAAAGAGTAAAAAATCAAAATTTTGAAACCATCGAAGGTCATCTTGTTGCGAATCATGTTTACAATATGTGGTTCAAATTTCAAGAGAATCGATTTATTAGTTTTAGAGATACGATGGAGCTAGATTTTGAAAACGTTGTTTCGAGAAAAGCGCGTTTGAAGTTTATACTGTGAAAAACTCTTACCTAAACTCAATCGGCAATTCCTGCACCGTACAAAATCCCTTCTGATTGCTCATCATCGTCGATTTTTTAAAGTTATGCTTGCTTTCGATTTTTTTTTGAAATTTTTTATGTGGACTGGCCCCTTAACCTGCTGGGATCTGTGAATTGAGAAATGAGCGTATCGTTGAATTCTGCCAAGCCTTATCCCCTTTCTTTTGCCCCAACCCGAAACAGCTTCGAAAGATTTGCTAGGCCGGGGCCAAACCCATGTAGGTTTCGCCAATCGAACCGTAACGGCCAATACTTGGACCAATGTTGGGGGGGCGATAATCGATTACCCAATTATACGCCAATGCTCGGTTGAGTATTGACTAGCCAACATTGGTTTGTCGATACGAGGCCAATGTTCGGCCAAATATAGACTCACTAATCATTGGCTTATCGATACGAGGCCGATGTTTGGCGAAGTATAGACTCGCCAATCATTGGTTTGCCGATACGCGGCCAATGTTCGGCCAAACATAGACTCGCTAATCATTGGCTTGTCCATACGAGGCCGATGTTTGGCGAAGTATAGACTGGCGAATCATTGGTTTGCCAATACGAGGCCAGTGTTCGGCCAAGTATAGACTCGTTCATTATTAGTTTATCGATATGAGGCCGATGTTTGACGAAGTATAAGACTCGCCAATCATTGGTTTGCCGATACGAGGCCAATGTTCGGCCAAATATAGGCTCTCTAATCATTGGCTTATTGATACGACGTCGAAGTTTGGCGAAGTATTGACTCGCCAATCATGTTTTTGCCGATACGAGCCCAATGTTCAGCAAAATATAGACTCGCTAATGATTGGCTTGTCGATACGAGGCCGATGTTTGGTGAAGATAGACTCGCCAACGTTGGTTCGCCGATACGCGGCCAATATTCGGCCAAACATGGACTCGCTAATCATTGGCTTGTCGATACGAGGCCGATGTTTGGCGAAGTATAGACTGGCGAATCATTGGTTTGCTAATACGAGGCCAATGTTCGGCCAAGTATAGACTCGTTCATTATTGGTTTATCGATATGAGGCCGATGTTTGATGAAGTATAAGACTCGCCAATCATTAGTTTGCCGATACGAGGCCAATGTTCGGCCAAATATAGGCCCTCTAATCATTGGCTTATTGATACGAGGTCGCTGTTTGGCGAAGTATAGACTCGCCAATCATGTTTTTGCCGATACGAGCCCAACGTTCGGCAAAATAGAGACTCGCTAATGATTGGCTTGTCAATACGAGGCCGATGTTTGGTGAAGATAGACTCGCCAACGTTGGTTCGCAGATACGAGGCCAATGTTCGGCCGTGTAACGCATAATCGAACCGCAATTCGTATATTGACGATTCATTGTTTCGCGTCGAAGTCATTGAGAGACGAGATAAATACTTTTTACGAGTCCATTGGACAATACTCTTAACAAATAGACTACCAAATAAATGCACTCATTGTTGGCCGATTCTCGAACAAGCTCATACGCGATACTCTGCCGATTTTTATGAACCATCCTACACTGACAGAAAAATTCTATAACATTAACTAACCGCGTCTATTTACTTATTATTTATTTGAATTAACTAGATTTTTCGTGAAATCAAATTTTTCCTATTGCATTCCATTATTGGAATTATTCCTTTTAAACATATTTATTTATTCAAATTAAACTTGAACTAATGAACTAATGGTCTGTCTTTATTGCAACACACATATTAAAGGGTTGTGGGGGCAGAGAGGGTGGAGAGAGGAATTATACACACACACACACACACACACACACACACACACACACACACACACACACACACACACACACACACACACACACACACACACACACACACATATATAGGTTATGTTTGAAAATTCTGTAACATGTCATTCGATAAAGCTCTCTGATTAGCACAATGATATTAACTAATTGATATAGTTTATGTGATACAAATAATGATGAGAATCCATTTGGTCTCTTATGCCATATCTGCGATCAGATGTTACAAGCACTCGGTAGCATAGGGGCAGCATGCTTAGCTATGAGTAGGTAAGTTCAAGGTTCGAGTCCCATATAGGTGAAATATTTTGTTCGAACTAATCGTTTCGAAAGACCAGGTAATGACGAATTACAATACAAAAATAATTAATTTTTTTTGGCAGTGCAGGACCAATTTTGGTGATCTATATCGGGTCACAATTATTCGCGAAGACTCGGTCGATAATCGGGTCAAGCTCGAGTGCCAATGATGGCAATCTTGACGGGGACTTATTGTTGGCCGATTTTCGAATGAACTCCTACGCGATGCTCGGCCGCTTCTCATAAGCCATTCTAGGGCCAATACTGATTGCGAATATCGGGCCGCTCTTATCATCCGAGGCTCGGTCGATGGTCGGGCCAAGCTCGAGTGCCAATGTTGGCAAGCTCGGCGTCGAGCATAGACCACTCATTGGCCACTATCGATCACCCTACATGGGAAAGACGCAGGATGGCAAATAAATGTTTAAAAAATTCGGTGCAAAGTTTACTATTCATGCATCTATAATTCAACCAATAAATTTTAATGTTCAACTACCAGATGTAACTCAGGATCGTAATACCAGTGCCAAAAAGGTCTCATTCCTCGAGCCGAGGAAACGCTGATCCGTTTCACAGGCACAATCAGACCTCATTAATCCGAATCTGACACTGCGGAAAGTACGCGACCAAGCTCGAGAAAAAAGCAACCGTGAAACTGTACTTATTTTTCGTCTCGGAGAAACTACGAGCAAGTACGTGGAGTCTGGTGGATATCAAACTAGAACTTTTGTGTCTCCGTGATAAATCTACCGCCGTTCTTTCTCTCGTTCTAAGGATGATCGATGATGGTATTCATATGACGTCCACCCTCCAACATTTCAGGATCGATACAGGAGTTGGCAGAAGCCCCAGAAGTAAAAATCTTCGCGAACACACCGTTCCGAACTATACCATTCGCAAAGCCTACAAACAAATAGATGCTCGATGTTAAGGGGGCTTCTCGCTTTTGACGCTAAAAAAGGCTATTGTCACGAGTTTTTTGATAGGTTTTTATTATAGATATTGATACAAAAGTTGTTACACTTAATAAATATACTTTCGAAATACATTTTTTTTTTAATTATGTATTTATGTGACCCGAACAAACTTTAGACGCGTTTTTCTCAAAACAGCGTTTTTCGACGGCTGTTGATAAAATCTTCGAAACTGCTGAACCGATCGTTATGAAATTTTAACCACATATTCTTGACAACTATACCTATAGCGCATATCAATATATTTTTTTTCAACTTTGAAAAACACGTTTTTTTTGGTTTTTTTCGAAAACGTCCGACATTTTGTTATTTTTTACATATATAAAAAATCGTATGATATGCACTATAGCCATTAACATACTGAATCTAAAACCGTTTGATTATTTGTTTCGGATGATCCATTTCCGAGATTTCATCAACAGCAGACCTACAATTTTTTAGGAGATTTTTCAACTATCATTATCGACTATGAATACTGACTTAAATAAATAACATTTTTAAAAAATGTACTTCGACAGTGCATTTATTAAGGGGCTATACCAGTGTGACGCTTTCAAAAAATCGATTTTTTTTGCCTTATTCGACAGTTTATCCTTTCACGAATATCCTGTAGCAATTTCAAGGCTGTATCTCTATCATTTTATTTTGCAAAAATCGATAGTTGAATCTTTAAACGCGTTATTCTCGGAATGAGATTTTTCAAATTTGCTGACTTTGTAACTCAAATAGCAATTATCCGATTGACTTGAAATTTGAACTGACTGCTCTTGAATATGTTTACTTTCAAATAACGTAGGATATTTTTTATTGGATGAAAATTGACGATTTGGCATTGAAAAAAAAACGACCATTTTATACGCAAGAAAACAGACTTTTTTTTTAATAACTACGCCATTTTGTTAGATTTTGATATTTTTCAGAAATCCTACGTCATTATACAGGAAATACCTTCCAGTTTAATGACATTTTTTCCGTTTTCGGTTTCAGCTACTCAATCGGCTGGAATCATTTCAGCAGTGGAGGAACTTTTTTTTTGGCGCCTCCGAAGGCAGCGCATAAGTCGCCTCAATCTCAATATTTTTCTATGAAAAAATTATGTAATATAGGTCCAATATAGCCAAATATATTCGTAATTTTCCAAAACATTTAATTGAGTACTGTTCTTCCAAAAAAATTCGGAAAAACACCCAAATTTTCAGCATTCACCCTGGTATAGCCCCTTAAGTGTAACAACTTTTATATCTATATATATACCATAAACCTATCGAAAAAATTCATGAAAATCGCCTCTTTTAGCGACTCAAATGAGAAGACCCCTTAAAAAGTTTCATAACGAGGCCGGAGGGCCTCACGAAAAACATTTTTATTATGTAATCGAGATAATTAGAGGTACACTTTTTTTCCCTCGTCCCATCGTCATTCGATGTTCCTTTCGCTCCATCAGTTGCCTACCGTCACGAGGGCGATGTTAGGCGGTGTGCGTTGTACGCATCAGTTACGGATGTGTCGAAAGTTTTATCCACCCCCCCCCCCCCCCCCGGCCCTATCTGTGCCAACACTCTTGTCGACTTCATCCCCCTCGGGTAATCCGGAATCACGTCGATACTTCGTATTATCGACGCTGATACCCGTGTCACGTGTATCCCTGAAATTCTACCTGAGTTGTTTTATCTTCGCCTTTTATCTCGCACTTTTTCGAAATTCATGTTTTTCGACGTGTTATCGTTTTTTATGTTTTTTTTTACCCCCAAACCGTATTGGGTGCAATTGCATCGACGTTTACACGCGGCATCAGTACGAGCATTGAGCATTTTTTTTGTTCAACCCGCACTGGAAAAAAGCATTTGTCGTATGAACGAAAACTACGGCCACGAGCCTGGGGGAAACTTTTTAGTCAGGGGATGATAATTTTTTATTTTATTTTCCATTAATTCGGCTGTGCATTTTTTTCGAAACGAGAATAACCATTGGCGGAAGTACACGTTTTTTGGCCGCTTATCAAAAGTTTGGCTGCCGGCGGGTGATTGCAGAATTTGTAGGATAAATAAAAAAACGTCCTATAATATTATAATAATATAATGGCAGCAATGTAGAAATAACAATAATATATGGTACTGAAGTTTGCACCGTTGCATTGCAACGAGAATTACTTTTTTTTCGGTTGATAATTTTTTTGACAGCTAGGACGATCCCTCGCATATTTTTTGAGATCGTCATTAGTGATCTGCAAATTAAGGGAGACTTTGTCCTTGGAGTGCCATATTTCAGGTGCTTACATTTTATTTTTTTTAAAGGAAACGAGTAAAGCTTTTTGAGTGCGGTTTTATTCTTGCTTTTATTCATGATATACAGAACGTTAAAAAAAATGTTTTGAAAAAAAAAACCAAAATGGCAGCTGTTGCAGCTCCGCGAAAGCAGGTCCTCAAATCGCAGGAGGTAAACGGCTGACATCACTGCCCCCTCTTTGTTGATCTGAAACACAAATTCAAAGCATATTATCAATCTGTGACCCTTTGGTCATGGAATGACGAATGGGTTTTTCGTTTAGTAAAAATTTCGGAAAATGACGGCAATTAAAAAAAATCGAATTTTCGCGTTTTTTTCGCATAAAAAGATAAATAATAAATGCAAAAATGTATCTAAAACGATCCGTCATTCCGTGAAGACATATTTTCTGAGTATGCTCTCCAAATTTCAGGTCGATATGTTAATTACAGCGGTCAGGAGAATGTCAGCCATTTTTAAAAACGTGTTTTCGAGAAAAACGCGTTTAAAGTTTTGTAATGTGTTTACACAAATGTGTTTATAATTACCGCTAATCGGCAATGCCTGGTCCATAGAGGCATCCCTCTTCTTCTAGCTGCTCATGTTGAGCCGCTAACATCTCCCGCTGGGCACAAAGGACAAAGTCTCGCTTAAGTCGATAAAAAAATTGGGAATAATAATAAATTCTTTTCCAAATGCCAAAGGGTAGAGCTCTTTAAAGAAATCTCTTAAAAGCCCTTAAAAAAATCACTTTCTCATGCTCTACGTGCCGGCAAATTCTGAAAGCGTTTACTTTTACATACGAAAGCTTCAGGGGTATTCTCACTTTAGAAACTGAAAGAGGCTATTTTCATGAATTTTTTGGATAGGTTTATATGATAGATATTGATATAAAAGTTGTTACACTTGATTAACACACTTTCGAAATACATTTTTTTAAATGTATGTATTTATGTAATTCGATCAAACTTTAAACGCGTTTTTTTCGAAACAACGTTTTCTGACGGCTTGTCGATAAAATCTTCGAAACTACTGAACCGATCCTTATGAAATTTTAACCACATATTCTTTACAACTATAGCTCTAGCGCATATCAAGGATTTAAAAAAATTGATATTTACTATTTTCTTGCCAAAAACGGTGAACAAACACGTTTTTTGTTTTGGTTTTTTCGAAAAATGTCCGCCATTTTGTTATCTTTGCATATATCAAAAATCGTATGATATGCGCAATAGCTACTAACATACTGAATCTAAAACCGTTTGATTTGCTTGTTTTGGCTGATCCATTTCTGAGATTTCATCAATAGCGCAGACGTAGAATTTTTTAGGGCATTTTTAAACTACCATTTTTGTCTATAAATAGTGACTTAAGGGGCTATACCAGGGTAAATGCTGAAAATTTGGGTGATTTTCGGGATTTTTTTGAAAGCAAAGTACTCAATTAAATGTTTCGGAAAATTAAAAATAAATTTGGCTATACTTGACCTATATTACATCATTTTTTCATTGAAAAATAATGAAATCCAAGCGCCTTCGGAGGCGCCAAAAAAAAGTTCCTCCACTGCTGAAATGATTCCGGCCGATGGAGTAGCTGAAACCGAAAAAGGAAAAAATGTGGTTAAACTGGAAGGTATTTCCTGCATAATGACATAAAATTTTCGAAAAAATATCTAAATCTAACAAAATGGCGTAGTTTAAAAAAAAAGTCTGTTTTCGTGCCTATAAAATGGTCGTTTTTTTCAATGCCAAATCGTCAATTTTCATCCAATCAAAAAAATCCTACGTCATTGTAGAGTAAATATATTCAAGAGTACTCAGTTAAAATTTCAAGTCAATCGGATAATTGCTCTTTCAGTTACAATGTCAGCAAATTCGAAAAATCTAATTTCGAGAAAAACGCGTTTGAAGACTTAACTATCGATTTTAAACCTACGAGAGGTTGCCCTTTGGAAGGCTGCCATTCGGGGAGTATTAAAGATATGGCCTTGAAATTTTTACAGGATATTCTTGAAAATATAAACTGCACCCGAGTCGAAATTTTCGAGCCGCGTTCAGCCCACAAAATGAAGGCGAGCAGAAATCGGCGTGAGCGGATTATTGGGTATCTAAAGGAGGGTACAATGTTTGAAAGTACCGTGCGTTAGAGCCTCCGATGAACCTCCGGCATGGCAGAAAGTAGACTTTTTGACTCAAAGGAGGTCAGTGAGGTTCACAATTGAACCTACGGAACCTCAGGTCGGCCTACTTCGAGCGCTCCCGCAGAACCTACTGCCCCTCCTTTCGGCCTTCTGTACACTGGTAAACAAAAAAATTAATTTATATAGAATCTATTTAAATAAAATAGGTTTTTTCCTCGTCTCACAGCCTACTACGATCATATTTCTTTCAAAGACATTTATATATATTAATAAAGATGCTTACAATGTACTTACAATGTACACTGTAAAGCTAAGTGTACTATATGCATAAAATATTTCATAAATCGAAAATAAAATGAAACCCTTAATTGAGAGCTTTACCGCAAGGATTTTTCATCGTAATTCGTCATTCCGTGGCCTTTAGAAATGATTTTTTTCGAAGAAAATATTTGCCCTATATGCGACTTGAACTTAGGTCCTACCTACTCATAGCTACGCTCCGCATGCCCCTACGCTACCGAGTGCTTATAACATTGTGGTCGCTGATATGCCATAAGAGACCAAATAAATACCTCTAACTATTTGTTGTATCACATAAGCTATATAAATTAGTTAATATGATTGTGATAATTAGAGATTTTCATCCGATAACATGCTATAGATTTTTCAAACAAACACACACATATATATACACTCCATATATATATATATATATATATATAAATTCCTCTCTTTCCACCTTCTCTACCCCCCGCCCCTTTGATATGAGCGTTGCAATAAAGATGGACCATTAGTTCAATCAAATAGAAAAATGGTTAACTCTACGAAAATTCTATTTAAAGTAAATTAAAAAAAAACTAAATCCATTCAGTGTACTTAACTAAATTGTTTTTTTGAACAGATGAAAATGTTGAACTGATGAAACCGAATCACAGATTTATTAGGATCAAATAAAATATGTAGTTATTGGACGATATTAAATAGATTGATTTTCTATAAATAAACCTTTTTAAAATCAATAATTTTAATAATGGAATACAATAGGAAAAATTTGGTTCTATGAAAAATCTGGTTAATTCAAATAAAAAAAAATCAAATAGACGCGGTTAGTTGATATTACAATATTGAGCGGAAAAAAATTAAAATATGCTTCATACATACACGTGGAAATATTTTTTAAATTTTGGACGTGCTAAAAATGAAAACAAAGAAAAATCAAACATTTTATTTAAAATCGACGGTAATCGGCCGTCGCCCTTTATCAACTCATCATTGAATAAACAACAAAAAAACAAAACAAACAAAAACGAAAGAAATAATTGAATGAGGTTGAATTCTAAACCGACAATTTCAATCCTTTGGAACATGAAATAGACTATAACTAACACCCTAACGTTCCATATAGATATTAACATTATATGTTATTTAGATCTACACTGCCAGCCAAAAGTTTTCGGACACTCCACATAATCCCAAAACTTTTGAGCGCTGGATAATTGCCAAATAATGTTAGAGTAATATAATTCATTTCATTTATTATTTTACGAACATACTATAAAGATCTATATCATTAAGTAATTATACAGAGCTTTATAGTATCTTCGTAAAATAATTATTATTCTACCATAAGTTTGCAATGATCCAAAGTGATATTAAGTTTTGCAGTTATCTGAAGTGTCCAAATACTTTTGACTGGTAGTGTATATTCGAATATATTAATGCAACCAAATATTTCGAGTATTATATATATATATATATATATATATATATATATATATATATATATATATATATATATATATATATATATATATATATATATATATAGTATTATATAATATATACCATCGCTTAAAAGTTTGGATACACCAGTCGATATTTCTTGCTGCACTAAAAGTTACATAGCTTCGTAAAAAAAAAAGATAACCGAATTTATCGAACGGCGTTTTGAAATATTTGTTTATAATTTTCTTTTCTACCCGGTACGCACTTTTACGAGGGTGGGGTGAAAAGTTTCCGACCTGACCAAGAAAAACGATGTTTAAAAAATTTTTTTTGCTTTATTTTTCAACGTAATCTCCATCAACACTGATACATTTCTCATAACGGTGTTCTAATTTAGTTATACCAGTTTTAAACGCAGATTCGTCAAGCTCCTCAAAATACTGATTTACAGTTTCGATAACTTCTTCGTTGCTCTTAAATCTTTTTCCGCCAAGCCATTTTTTTGAGGTTAGGAAACAGGTAATAGTCGCTGGGGGCTAAGTCTGGAGAGTAGGGAGGATGCGGCATCAATTCAAACTTCAATTCGTGGATTTTGGACATGGCAACAATCGACGAATGCGCTGGTGCGTTATCGTGATGAAACAAAACTTTTTTCTTCGCCAAATGAGGTCGTTTAATTTGCACCTCGTGCTTCAAACGTTGCAATAACTCTGCGTAGTATTGACCAGTGATAGTCTTACCCTTTTCAAGGTAATCAATGTATATAATTCCTCTCGCATCCCAAAAAACAGTAGCCACAACCTTGTTTGCCGATAAAATTGTTTTTGCTTTCTTTGGGGTTGGTTCCCCTTTTCCAACCCACTGTTTTGACTGTTCTTTATTTTCAGGAGTGTAGTGGTGGACCCATGTCTCATCAACAGTTATGAATCGACGCAAAAATTTGTTTGGATTACGCCTATACAGCGCCAAATTGTCGGTAGAATGGTTTTTCGAAGCAGTTTTTGGTCGAGCGTTAGCAAACGCGGCACCCACCTTCCACAAAGCTTTTCCATGTTCAAATGATTGTGCAAAATATTTCGCACACGTTCAGCTGACATCCTACAGGTCTCAGCTATCTCATGCACTTTCAACCTGCGGTCTTCCAACACTATTTTATGGATTTTTTCAATCATCCCTGAAGTTGTGACTTCAACGGGCCATCCTGAACGAGGCTCGTCAGAGGTGCTCACACACGACCCATTTTAAATTCAGAAACCCACTGCTTAATAGTTGAATATGATGGGGAGGAGTCTCCTAGTGCTGAATCCATCTCTTCTTTTATTTGTTTAGGTGTCCCATGTAGGTTTCGCCAATCGAACCGTAACGGCCAATACTTGGACCAATGTTGGCGGGACGATGATCGATTAACCAATTGTACGCCAATGCTCGGCTGAGTATTGACTAGCCAATATTGGTTTGCTGATACGAGGCCAATGTTTGGCCAAATATAGACTCGTTAATCATTGGCTTGTCGATACGAGGCCGATGTTTGGCGAAGTATCGACTGGCCAATCATTGGTTTGCCAATACGAGGCCAATGTTCGGCCAAGTATAGACTTGTTCATTATTGGTTTATCGATATGAGGCCGATGTTTGGCGAAGTATAGACTCGCCAATCATTGGTTTGCCGATACGAGGACAATGTTCGGCCAAATATAGGCTCTCTAATCATTGGCTTATCGTTACGAGGTCGATGTTTGGCGAAGTATAGACTCGCCAATCATGTTTTTGCCGATATGAGGCCAATGTTCGGCCGAGTAACGCATGATCGAATCGCAATTCTCATATTGACGATTCATTGTTTCGCGTTGAAGTCATTGAGAGACGAGATTAATACTTTTTACGAGTCCATTGGACATTATTCTTAACAAATATACTACCAAATCAATGCACTCATTGTTGGCGGATTCTCGAATGCGCTCATACGCGATATTCTGCCGATTTTTATGAAACATCCTACACTGACAGAAAAATTCTATTAATATTAACTAACCGCGTCTATTTATTTATTTTTTATTTGAATTAACTAGATTTTTCGTGAAATAAAATTTTTCCTATTGCATTCCATTATTGGAATTATTCATTTTAAATATATTTATTTATTCAAATTAAACTTGAACTAATGAACTAATGGTCTGTCTTCAATGCAACACACATATTAACGGGTTGTGGGAGTAGAGAAGGTGGAGAGAGAGAGGAATTATATATGTAGGTTAGGTTTGAAAATTCTATAACATGTCATTCGATAACACTCTCTAATTCTCACAATGATATTAACTAATTGATATAGTTTATGTGATACAAATAATGATGAGAATCCATTTGGTATCTTATGCCATATCTGCGATTTAAATGTTACAAGCACTCGCTAGCATAGGGGCAGCGTGTTTGGCTATGAGTAGGAAAGTTCAAGGTTCGAGCCCCGTATGGGTGAAATATTTTCTTCGAAATAATCATTTCGAAAGACCAGGTAATGACGAATTACAATACAAAAATAATTTTTTTTTTTTTTTTGGCAGTGCAGGTCCAATTTTGGTGATCTATATTGGATCACAATTATCCGCCAAGACTCGGTCGATAATCGGGCCAAGCTCGAGTGCCAATGATGGCAATCTTGAGGGGGCTTATTGTTGGCCGATTCTCGAATGAACTCCTACGCGATGTTTGGCCGATTCTCATAAGCCATTCTAGGGCCAATATTGATTGCGAATATCTGGCCGCTCTTATCATCCAAGGCTCGGTCGATGATCGGACCAAGCTCGAGTGCCAATGTTGGCAAGCTTGGCGTCGAACATCGGCCAATCATTGGCCACTACCGATCACCCTACATGGGGTAAAACCTTTCAAATGGAAGTATTTGATGACAGCACGTTTTTCCAATTTTTCCATTTTTACGAAAACAACGGAAGCGTCTCGCGCAATGTGCTCTCAAACGCAAAGTAACGTAGCGATTGGGTTGAAACTGTACATACAAGCTCGGTAGGAATGGTATTGTAGGACACCGCTCCAAAACTAGACCTAGTGGCACAATCTCTTGGTCAGGCCGGAAACTTTTCACCTCACCCTCGTATACGTGACTGAATTTCGGCTTTTTTTCGACCATCGAGAATTGGGCGCATGACTTATGCAAAAAAAATTTGTTACGTTTATCCATGATAAACTTGAACGGGGTAGCAGGAACTCCATTTGCATTTTTTATAAAGTTTTGTACGATTTTTTTCGCAATGTTATTTGATTTTTTGCTAAAAAAATACTAATTCTAGATAGTGCAATGTAACTCAAGAACTAGAGGGTTTAAGAAGAAATGTCAAGGACGAAAAACGTCGCATCAGCTTATACTGGATAGACTGGCATTTTTTAAGAATTTTCCTGTGAGATTTTTCTCACAGGAAAACGCCCATTAATTCGATAGAATTAGAGTAAGACTGTATATACAAGCATTCTTTTATGAATTGCCTATAAAATAATAATAAATCGATATTGAGCAAATTTGATTGTTTTCGCATATTAATATTGCACTAATAATTTGATAAGGGACGATGTATTTTTACTAATTTCGTATTATTTTCGTCATCGAACGGGTTACCGATCAGGCTACAATGAAATGATGATGGAGGAGATATCGAATTTGGGCCAAAAGCAGGTTAGGTGGGGTCGAGGCAACAGTTTGAGATTGATAGCAGGTTAAGGCGATGTGCCACATGCCTCCGACCGCTTCGAAATTTTAACAAAAGAATTCTCCCAAACGGAACAACCGATTGGAATGAAATTTGTTGTGTGCATGCAGGATACTTGCTGCGAGGGGATGACGCCCTCCGTTGTCCAAAATTTCCAAAAAAAATTTGGAGTTCGCGGTTACCCTGCGAAAAATGGTGAATTATCAACCATTGCATCGCATTTTCGGTAATTTTCTGACCGTCATCCTCTGGACCGGGAAAAAGCACACATTTTAAGCTTTGTTGCACCTGTTTTCATGAACAAATGGCGGAGATAAAGCATTTTGAAATTTTTACATAAATGTAGCAAAAATGTACCAACAAAGCTCAATATATCAGTTACCGGAGCGAGCGCTCAGTTCATCCGTATTCTCACTGGCGGCGCGCAGCTCGCTTCCTTCTGTTTGTACCGACCGCGCTCGCCTCCTTTCGGAACAATTTATTTTTTGACAGGTCGAAAGCAGGACCTATAACCTCGCACATTCGTTCGTATATTTCGTTCGTATATTCGGAAGTATATTTCATCACACGATGTGTGTGATAAAGTGTAATATAGAATGTGAATAGTGTGTCATAGAGTGAAGTTTCTTTTCGTCGCGTTTTGGTGAGTTTTTTTTTGCTGTGAAGAGAGCCTCAGGACGCCGGCACACCACCGACGAGAAATCCCGACGAAACAATAATCGACAAGAAAACCGCCGCGGCCGATTACACGAAGAAGATCGAGGAACATAGTAACAGCGAGAAGCCGAAGGAAAAAAGGCTGGAAGTCAAGGTACGTACGTGCTATAACCTCATAACCTCAATTTACGTAGTTTGTCATTTGCCACGATCTTCCATCGCATTGTTTTCTCGCTCGCCTATGTGTCAAACAGCCAACGGCTCCGGTGCAAGAAATTCAAGCTTATGTGCTCTTCGCAGAAATACCGCGTTATTTATTCGTGAAAAATCGCAGATAGCATATTTTCCTATGATCCGTAGCCATTTCCATTACCCCTTGAAATCCTCGATTTCCTGATCAGTGTGCGACCAAAATAAGGCACAAAAGTTCAACACCCTTTGCCTACGAACGCAAAACTGTCACGTCTCAAACACGGTTGATTTGTGGACCTGTGGCTATTCCTCGATACCTTCACCCTGATGGCCGAGAGTACTATTGGTATGGCATATAAAGATAAAAGACCCTCGGTATACCTGTATGGTAGTATACCGTTACACGCAAATGTACGTGTTACTAGTATGGTACTGGTATACCGTGCAATAGTAAAATATACTGGTTCCGTATCCTCACCATACTAATACTCGTACCGAAAGCGTATACATATACATGCTAGGTACGGTACCTGGGCTAGCATGTAGAAGCCAGAACTAATGTAATGCCGGATTTACCATCTAGATGGACCATCGGATTTATCAAGGGCAGCAAGAACGCACTGTCGAGGATGAGAAACCGTGTCACTCGTCGCGGCCACGGTATAGAGTCCCAGTGTCGGCGAGGATATCACCGCTGTCTTCAATCTCTCTGAGAGCATCTCACCATGGATCGCACCACCAATCTGTGCAAGGCCTTTCGCTTACGTATGTACGTTTTAGAACAAAGGGCGAGGGCCGTTGCATCTCAATGGTTACGGCTACCATCATCTCATACTCAGAGTCGACGAGTCTAAACCTCCAGCCCAACAGCATTGAATGGTCAACGGTTGAATGCGTTAAGGTAGAACAAGCGTGCGCTATTGATTTTTATAGATTTTTTAAAAATTTTAACCAGATATTGTTCGTATCATTATGCATGTTTCAGTGAAATGTTAGATCAGTCGACTATTTAGATTCGGAAATTATTAATTTAAAAATTGCAACATTTAACACTGTACAGTCTGCATTGAAAGGCCATAGCCGGGTAAATAGGGAAAAATTGCCCCCTCATTTTTTCCAGCGAAATTTGGAGTATATTGGAGGTATAAAAAAAGAGGAGTATATTGGAGGTATAAAAAAAAACAAATTTTCTGAAAATTTCATGCCCGTCAACGCAATGGTTTTAGAAAAAAGATTTTTTTTTTAAATATCAAAAAAAATATTTTTTTCCGGAAACGGTACAGTGGATCGATTTGATTTTTGTTTGGTACTTGTTCCGATCAAACGTGTTACGAAATAAAATTATAGAACATCTTGCGAAAGATTAAGGTTTGAAAAAAAATAATGTTCCTTGTTTTATTATTTTTTACTATAATCCACTTGCGGTACAATAGCGAAAAAATTTTCATATAATCTTTGGGCACCTTATTAAATTATATAATTTTTTCAAAATGATCGGTTTGGTACGCCACAGTGAAAAAAAAGAAACACGCTTTATTGATATATTTTAGTTATATAGATATATAACTAAAATATATCAATAAAGTCTGTTACTTTTTTTGTCACTCTGGCGTACCAAACCGATCATTTCGAAAAAAATATATAATCTAATAAGGTACCCAAAGATTCTATGAAAAAAAAATCGTTATTGTACCCCAAGTGGATTATAGTAAAAAAAATAAAACAAGGAACATTATTTTTTTTAAACCTTAATCTTTCGTAAGATATTCTATAATTTTATTTCGTAACATGTTTGATCGTATCAAGTACCAAAAAAAATCGAATCGATCCACTGAAGCGTTTTCGGAATTTTTATTTTTTTTTTATTAAAAAAAAAATCATTTTTCCAAAACCATTGCGTTGACGGGGATGCAATTTTCAGAAAAGGCCATAGCCGGGTAAGTAGGGAAAAATTGCCCCCGCATTTTCTCCAACGAAATTGGAGTATATTTTGAGTTATAAAAAAAAAAAAAAAAAAATTCTGAAAATGTCATCCTCGTCAACGCAATGGTTTCGGAATTTTTTTTTATAAAGAATAACAACAATTCCGGAAACACTTCAGCGGATCGATTCGATTTTTTTTTGGTACGTGTGACGATCAAACGTGTTACGAAATAAAATTATAGAACATCTTGCGAAAGATTAAAGTTAAAAAAAATAACGTTCCTCGTTTTATTTATTTTTACTATAATGCACTTCGGGTACAATAACGAAATTTTTTCATATAATCTTTGGGCACCTTATTAGATTATATAATTTTTTCAAAATGATCGGTTTGGAACCCCACAGTGAAAAATAAGAAACAGACTTTATTGATATATTTTAGTTATATATCTATATAACTAAAATATATCAGTAAAGTGTGTTTCTTTTTTTTTTCACTGTGGCGTACCAAGCCGATCATTTAGTTACATATCACACTTTATTCATATATTTTAGTTACATATCTATATAACTAAAATATATGAATGAAGTGTGTTTCTTTTTTTTCACTTTGGCGTACCAAACCGATCATTTTGAAAAAATTATATAATCTAATAAGGTGCCCAAAGATTATATGAAAAAATTTTCGCTATTGTACCCCAAGTGGATTATAGTAAAAAATAATAAAACAAGGAACATTATTTTTTTCAAACCTTAATCTTTCGCAAGATGTTCTATAATTTTATTTCTTAACACGTTTGATCGGAACAAGTACCAAAAGGAATCAAATCGATCCACTGTACCGTTTCCGGAATTTTTTTTTTGATATTTAAAAAAAATTCATTTTTCTAAAACCATTGCGTTGACGGGCATAAAATCTTCAGATTTTTTTTTTTTTTTTTTTTTTTTTTTTTATACTTCAGAATATACTCCAAATTTCGCTGGAAAAAATGCGGGGCCAATTTTTCCCTAGTTACCCGGCTATGGCCTTTAGACAGAGTACTTTTCGGTGAAAAATACTTGTCCTCTATAAAAAGACAAATAACATAAACAATATAAAATATTAATGTTTAGAACGCAAATCTTTTTCTTCACGCTAAAAGTGTTTAACTTGAGGAACACAATAATTAACTTTTTTCTCGAAATATTAAACAATACTGTTCTGCGGTGTTGCATAATGTCTTCTTATTATAGAGGATAAATATTTTTAACCGAGAGTTATTCTGTCGTTACTGAACGTCTTTAGCAAAACTGATTAGTAAAGACAATTCAAACTTTTTCACGCGTTCCCTCACTAGTTTACTATCTAATCATATTTTTTTTTTCAAAATTCATAAACACAATAGAATGGTACGCCGAATTAAGTGACCTGACTTTCGGCCAATGCAGACCCCGCAGGGTTAAAAGTTGCTATTCAAAAATCCATTATCTCCCAATCTAAATGGTCAACTGTTCTGAAATTTAACTCAAACTTGCATGATAATATGAACAATGTGTGGTTAACATTTGAACAAAATCGATAAAAATCAAGAGCGCACGCTCGTTTGACCATAAGGGCTTACACCACTCTAAACGTCCAAAATAGAGTAATATTTTGCGATTTTTTTTTGCAGAAGGACAAATGAGAGAATATTAATATTCAAGGATATTATTAGTCATATCCTTCAGTGAACAAAATGAAATGTATATTAAAAAATTATGCCAAAAGGTTAAAAGGTGACGCAGTATCGCTGACGCAAATTTGATTTTAGAATAAAATTTAAAAAATTCTATTAATTTACACGAGTATAGCTAGAGAAATACGTAGAGAATTGTAACAATGTTATTTTTTGTGTAATCGGCAAGCATTAAACGAAAAACTTAATTTTCGACAGAAAAAAAGGACAATCATTTGGTAATAACTAATGTTATAACTAACTCATAGAAAATCCCGTACTTATTTCTCTTCGGAATGTTATTTTAAACATGTACCCAAAATTGGGAGTGAAAATGATGAAAATTGTTGGAGTTATGCTGCGTGACGTTTTGAGAAAAACGGTCGATGTCTCGCACACGGGCCAGCCACTGCCACCGCAGACCCATACTGGCCTGCGGACCTTGTTTTACAGGTACCAAACTTTTTTCTCCTTATTATAGATGGTTCAAAGCATCTTTTAAGTCAAGTAAAATAAAAAGAATTTTTTTTTAATTCCACAGTGTGACCCCTTAGATCGGAGTACACGGTGACGATTGTTGGTCGCGTCTCTTTGAACGAGGCGCGACCAACAATCTTGAAAAATGGTTGGAGGATTATTGTAAGCAAAGGTTGCCGAAATATAAATAAGGAGTTCACAAATTTTTATTTTTATTGCGTTCCAACGACGCAAACTTCAACCTCATACCCTCTCCGTGGAACGCAGTAGAACTATCGTAAATTTAATCGTGGAACTAAGAGTAAAATATTTTCGTTTATTACGTTCGTTTTAGCAGTCAAATGAGGGGAAACTTCAAAATAATTAAAGAAAAGAGACGAGTTAAAAAAAGGTCGTGTTTTGAACCATACTGTTTATATACGACTCCAAAAATTACAAGAACAAAATTTCTTCATTTTTTAGCGTTTTTTAAGCGCTGTGTCTATGTGAAAAATTGTCGCATCGAGATGAAAAAAGCCTTTTGAAGCTTCAAGATGATAGTTTCGAGATCTTTTGGCAAAAAAATTGTGATTTACGGCTATCGCGCAATCATAAGAAATACCGGCAGAAAAAATTCCAAATTTGTTTCTATTTTTCAGGGGTCATCGGACTAAGAAATTTTGTTTCAGTTAACTCAATGTATAGGTTAGTTAGCTTGTTTATTCTGCTTTCATTTGCTTTTTGTCTCTCTACGTCAATTTTTCTGCTGAGATATCCGACTTCGAATAAAAAAAGATCCTTTTGTCTTTGATTATCGATATCTAAGCAACCAATTATCGCAACGGGAATTAGAGGGCAGCTTTGAAAAGTCGAATAAATTTTCTGCCAGCCCCTCCCGTTGATTTTTGTGATTTTTTTCTTCACCCTTAACCGTTATTTGGTGAAGGACAAAAAATTACTTTTTCTGTATTTTCAATAAATCTACCACTACGTTACAAATATTGATGCAAAGACTAATGTTGCCGCGTTTTTTTTTCAGCTCGATTTACTCCCAATACCCCTGTTAGTCTGCAAATTGATTCATCGAACCGTTCTCTATCAAAAGTTAATCGAAGTTTGACAAAACAATTGAAGGAACAAATGTATTATTCCTAAACATCTTGTAATCATCATCAAAATAAAAATACTAATTTTCTTCGACGTTTTCACAACTTGGCACTAGTTGCTTGTCAGATATAAGAAAAAAAATCGAGAGATTAACATTTTTTTTTATTTGTAAAATATTTCAGGAAAAAATACCGACTCATCTTTTACACGATTCGGCCTTTGCGCACTTTGCAATTAAAGATTTCACTCATCTTTAATTGCATCAATTAAAGTTGATACTCTCAAGCTTTATTTAATAGTCGATCTGAGAACATTTATGCAATTAATTCTCAATATTTTCTACGAAGGTTATTAGGGTTATGGAAAACAATCTTTTTTTCAAAACTAGGCATGATCAAAAATTGCAAAAAAAATTAGAGTTTACAAAAACATTGAATTCATTTTTTTTACCGAAACATAGAAAAAATTTACCAAAAAAAGATTAGTTTTTGAAAAAAATTATTCATTGGTTTTTCCTTCCAAACAAGAGATCATTTTTGAAAAAAGTGTTTTTTGTATCCCTGATAACCTTCGCAGAAAATATTTACAGTTAATGGCATACAAGTTTCTCAGATCGACTAGTGAATACTGCTTGGGGGGATCAACTTTTAATCAATGCAATTAAAGATGAGTGAAATTATGGTGCGCAAAAGCCGAAGCGTGGCAACAACGAGTCATCATTGTTTCCTGAAAAATGTTACAAATTTAAACAGAGTACAATTTTTTTTAATTTCTTAATTTTTTTTTCTTAAATTTAACCATCAACTACTGCAAAATTATAAAAATAGTCGAAGAAAATGGGTGTTTTCATTTTGATCATGATTACACGATGTTTAGGAACACTTATTCCTTTAATTCTTTTGTAAAACTTGGATCGATCGGTTCGGAAAAACGGGTCGATGGATCAATTTGAAAATTTACACGTCTGTTGGGGGTACATTAAGCTGAAAAATAAACGTGGCGACATTAGTCTTTCTACCAATATTTGTAATGGAGTAGTAAATTTGCTGAAAAACCATAAAATTTCATTTTTTGTCCTATTTTTCAAACTACTGTTAATGGTGAAAACATGATATTTTTCTCAAAAATCAACGAAAGGGTCTTGTACGAAATTGATTCAAGTTTTTAAAGCTGCCCAATGATTTCCTGTGCGATCATTGGTTGCTGTGATATCATTGATCAAACACGAAAAGAACATGTTTTATTATAAGTTGGATATGTTAGCAAAAAGTTGACATAGAGACACCACAAAAAACCAAATTGGAACTGAATAAACAAGCTAACGGACCTATGCATTGATTTAACTGTGAAAAATCCCTTGAAAAAATAAAATTGGAAAAATAATTTCCTCGCTATCTCTTATAATTGCGCGATAACCGTACCTCACAAAATTATTTTGCCAAAAGATCTCAAACTAGAAACTTAAAGCTTAACAATGTTTTTCTTTTTCATCTTGATATGACTATTTTTAACGTTGATACAGCTTTTCAAAAACACTTTAAAAAATGAAGAAATTTTCTGTTTCTTTAATTTTCTGGGGTCGGGTATAAAAAGTGATATATTTTTTACAATTTTCCGTCAATCGAAAAAAAGCGCTCGTCCTTGACTGTTAAAGCAATCTAAGAAACTACAGTTAAAATTTCAAGTCGATTGGTCGAACATTGTTTGAGTTTTGCTCCGTCCCGATATCGAAAACATGGTTTTGAAAAAAACATGTTTGAAGTCAACGGTTTCAAAGACGCTACAGCTGAACAAGTTTTTTCTCCCGTAATCTAATGCCACCTATTGGTCGGAAATAAAACTATTTTTAGTCGATGACTTTGTCCCCACAATAGGCTTACAAGAAATGAGAACTGCGCCTACCGGCATGAGACAAGGCCAAAGACGGTTTTCAGCGGCGGAGACTTCCTTAAAAAATAGCTCGAAAACCACTTTATAATGGTTTTTTTCAGCTATAAAGGAATATGCATCATATTTTTTAAGGTCCCAAGGATTTCTTAAAAGTGCTTCAAACAAAACGATTTTTGTAAAATTTTACACCGATGACCTCTAAACAATTCGCGATAGTAAAATTTTACCGCTCTTCTGTAGAGCGAGACTTTTCCGATCGTCATTGCTAGAAAATTCGATCTTTGGAGAAACCTGCCTGATAATTTAGTAATAATAAAATTTTACCACTTTTTCGCAGAGTGAGACCCGGTCGATCGCGTTCGCTCGCGAATTTGGTCGGCCGCAGACAACTTGCCGAAGATAAGCCATGGCAGAGAAAAAAATGTCGATCGCAATTGTTTAAACAAAGAGCATTGTAAATTTTTTTAAGTTTCCAAAGATTTTTTGACAGTGCTTCCAACAAAACGATTTTTCGAAAATTTTACACCGATGACCTCTAACCAATTTGTGATAGTCAAATTTTACCGCTCTTCTGTAGAGCGAGACTTCTCCGATCGTCATTGGTAGAAAATTCGATCCTTGGAGAAACCTGCCGAAGGTGAATTCCGGCAGAGAGAAAAAATGCTAAACGTATTTTTTTTTTAGCATAATTAGTAATAATTTAGTAATAATAAAACGTTACCACTCTTCCGCAGAGTGAGACCCGGTCGATCTCGTTCGCTCGCGAATTTGGTCGGCCGCGGACAACCTGCCGAAGTAAGCCATGGCAGAGAAAAAAATGCCGATCGCAATTGTTTAAACAAAGAGCATTGTAAATTTCTTTAAGTTTCCAAGGATTTTTTAAAAGTGCTTCCAACAAAACGATTTTTCGAAAATTTTACACCGATGACCTCTAAACAATTCGCGATAGTAAAATTTTCCCGCTCTTCTGTAGAGCGAGACTTCTCCGATCGTCATTGCTAGAAAATTCGATCCTTGGAGAAACCTGCCGAAGATGAATTCCGGCAGAGAGAAAAAATGCTAAACGTATTTTTTTAGCCTAATTAGTAATAATTTAGTAATAATAAAATTTTACCACTCTTTCGCAGAGTGAGACCCGGTCGATCTCGTTCGCTCGCGAATTAGGTCGGCCGCGGACAACCTGCCGAAGTAAGCCATGGCAGAGAAAAAAATGCCGATCGCAATTGTTTAAACAAAGAGCATTGTAATTTTTTTTAAGTTTCCAAGGATTTTTTAAAAGTGCTTCCAACAAAACGATTTTTCGAAAATTTTACACCGATGAACTCTAAACAATTTGCGATAGTAAAATTTTACCTCTCTTCTGTAGAGCGAGACTTCTCCGATCGTCATTGCTAGAAAATACGATCCTTGGAGAAACCTGCCGAAGATGAATTCCGGCAGAGAGAAAAAATGCTAAACGTATTTTTTTTTGCAGTAACAATAAAATTTTACCACTCTTTCGCAGAGTGAAACCCGGTCGATTTTGTTCGCTCGCGAATTTGGTCGGCCGCAGACAACCTGCCGAAGATAAGCCATGGCAGAAAAAAAATGCCGATTGCAATTGTTTAAACAAAGAACATTGTATAATTTTACAACTCTTTTGTAGAATGAGTCTCGAGCGATCTCGGTCGTGACTCGAGATTTTAGCAAAGATCGAATTCGTCGATGATGAGCGACATCGAGATGCCAAATAGTCTTCGAGCTTATTTGTTTAAATTTATTAAAAACGAGTGGAAAAATGCTAGCACCCTTCTACCATACGAGTCTCTAGCAAACCCTGTTTGCTAGAAAGTTCAACCATAAAGAAATTTCCACCGATGACCGCCGTCAACAAAAAAATCGATTCGAGGGCATTTGTTTAAACAATGCGCGATTGCAAAATTTCACCGCTCTTTCGCAGAGCGAGGCTAGCGAACTTGATTGTTCGAGAAGCTGACCAGCAAAAATGCTGCCAAATATGAACCCTGGCAGAGATAAAATGCTGAACGCATTTGTTTAAATAATGAGCATTGCAAAATTTTACCACTCTTTTTTAGAGTGTGTTTTGAGCAATTTCGGTCGCTCGAAATTTTGGCAGGGATCGAAATCGTTAACGACGAATTAAAAAAGTATGGCGAAATGCCTGAGTCTTTTGGTTGTCGCCGGCATCGAAAAAAATCGATTTAATGGCTGCATATACAATGTAAAATGCAACAAAGTTTCACCGCTCTCCTGCCGAGCGAGCGCATGCTTCCAATACAAACGTAGCGTGGTCGCTACGCATAGTTGTGTGAATTGTGTGACACGCACATAGGTGTAAGGTGCTTGTGTACGACCGAACGGCGTGCGAGAACGGATTCGTTCTTTCTGCAACGCGGGCGGCGTAGCAAACACACACACACACAGACACACGCGCGCGCGCTCAGCGATCGTCATCTATTTGGCTTCGACTCTTCGTCCCAGTGCGAAGCATCGAGACCGAATTCGCGATCGCTGCGCTGTCCGTCGGTAGCGACTCGTAGCTAAAAACTACGAGATCTGCGCTACCGACGTAACGAGAGGCCGCGTCGAAATTTTCTGGCGTGTGGCACATGGCCTTAAGGAGGCCCGTGCTCTGCACGGTTCACTGAAACTGGGGGTCGAGAGAAGGTTTGGGAGGTCTAGCAGAGGATACTCTGGACCAAGAGGAGGTCTCTTCATGGCACTGGACTCGACAAATGAGGTTTCGTTGGTTCAACGGAGGCTGGCGGCTTATGTATTACAAAAGAAATGGGTCCTGCGAGGGTTCAGAGGAGGCTAAAAATTTTGACTCGGGTGTCGAAAAAGGCAAAAAAATCGATGTTTTGAAAGTGTCACACTGGTATAGCCCCTTAAATAAATAAATACATTTTTCAAAATGTATTTCGAAAGTGTATTTATTGAGTGTAACAACTTTTATATCAATATCTATAAAATGAACCTATGAAAAAAATCATGAAAATAGCCTTTTTTAGCGTTTAACGTGAGAAGACCCCTTAAACTCCTAGCACGACCATTTATACCTGATGAAAGATAGCAGACAAATTGTTCTGACTAAAGAGGGCCATGACTTTTCGTGACGTTCGCCCCAGATTCATCTACCTCGACTTCTCCTATTCCCTTCGCTTTTCCTCCCGTTCACAATCCTCGAGATGTATTTTTTAGCGACCCTCGACGATCCTCAAAGGTCCCGAGTCTCGGCCACTAGGGTGAATCTTCGCCGGAGGTATTCTCCCCACAATTGTTCCATTCGACGTTTGAATACGTCGGCTTTGCCACAAAATTATTGCCCGTGGATTACGATATTGTCGTTTGTTTTTTTTTTCACCGCTCTTTTTCACCGTGGATTCTGAACTTTTAATTGAATTTTACGATACTGCGAGCGGCCTCGGATCAACGATAATTCGGAATAATTGCAAAATGTCAAATAAAGCCAATCAAGAGAACACTGGTGTAGATCGATGACATTGCAATACACAATCGTTGTCGGACCGCGGAGCGGGAGGGGGAGAGTGAGGGTGGAAGGGGAAGAGAATAATTGAATTCACCCTGGTGTGACAGCTTTGTACTGCACCGCTCCGACCTACAGGAAATTCCACACCAAATTTTAGGGTTCTCTTGTCCAGAGAATTTGAAACAAAACCATTTATTCCCTATTCATTACGCTATACTGACAGAAAAATTCTATTGATATGAACTAACCGCGTCTATTTGATTTCTGTTTATTTGAATCAACTAGATTTTTCGTGGAATCAAATTTTTCCTATTGCATTCCATTATTGTGATTATTTACTTTCAATATATTTATTTATTCAAATCAGAATATATTCATTATCGTGCAATAACTAAATATTTTATTTAATCCCAATAAATGTGTGATTTGGTTTCGTCTGCTTAAACAACAATTTAGTTGGATCCACTAAATGGTTCTGTTTGATTTAAAAAAAAATTAATTAAATAGAATTTTCGTAGAGTCAACCATTTTTCTATTTGATTGAATGGTCTGTCTTTATTGCAAAACGCATATCAAAGTGGGTGGGGGTAAAAAGGGTGGAGAGAGAGGAATTATATATATATATGTATATATACATATATATATGTGTGTATATATATATAGGTTTTTTTTATATGTTATAAAATATATAGCATGTTATTCGATAAAACTCTCTAATTTTCACAATGATATTAACTAATTGATATAGTTTATGTGATACAGCAAACAATTATAGGAATTCATTTGGACTCCTAGGCATATCTGCGACTAAAAGATGATACAAGCACTCGGTAGCATAGGGGCAGCGTGCGTAGCTATGAGTAGGTAGGTACTAGGTTCGATTCCCATATAGATGAAATATTTTCTTCGATAGAAATCATCTCAAACGGCTAGGGAATGACGAATATTACGATACAAAATCGTTGTCGTAAAACTCTCAATTAGAGATTTAGTTGAACCGAATCTTTATTTATTCAATTTGAATATATTCAATATTTTAAAAGAATAGCTGAAACAAATAAAAAAATCTTTGAAACAAATAAGATCGTAGTAGGCCGTGATAGAGATGTCCAAAATTTGTATCGACCGATACTCGCTACTCGATACAAATGTAGCGAGTAGCGAAAAAAAATTTGCTACTCGATACGAATGTAGCGAGTAACGAAAAAAAATCGATACAAATGTAGCGAAATTTTTTCGCTACCCGATACTTAAGTAGCGAGTAGCGAATTTTTTTGCGCTACTCGCTACGTTTGTATCGAGTAGCGAATTGTTTTCGTTACTCGCTGCATTTGTATCGAGTAGCGAATTTTTTTCGTTACTCGCTGCATTTGTATCAAGTAGCGAATTTTTTGTCGCTACTCGCTACATCTGTATCGAGTAGCGAAATTTTTTTCGGTACTCGCTACATTTGTATCGAGTAGCGGAGTTTTTTTTCGCTACTTGCTACATTTGTATCGAGTAGCGAAATTTTTTTCGCTGCTCGCTACATTTATATCGAGTAGCGAATTTTTTTTCGCTGCTCGCTACATTTGGATAGAGTAGCGAAATTTTTTTCGCTGCTCGCTACATTAGTATCGAGTAGCGAAATTTTTTTTGCTACTCGCTACATTTTTATCGAGTAGCAAGTTTTTTTTTCGCTACTTGCTACATTTGTATCGAGTAGCGAAACTTTTTTCGCTGCTCGCTACATTTGTATCGAGTAGCGAATTTTTTTTCGCTGCTCGCTACGTTTGGATCGAGTAGCGAAATTTTTTTCGCCACTCGCTACATTTGTATCGAGTAGCGAAATTTTTTCGACACCAAAACCAAAATGACTCAATGGTAGCAATGAGTGGAAACAGGGAAGGTATAATTGCAGGAATAAAAATAACTCGTAGGCATTGATAATTAAATAAATAATAATTAATATAATTAATATAATTAAATAATAAGAAAAAGTTCAGATTTTTCGGACATTATCTTAATATTTACATAGTGGTTTACAGAAGTGGCGATATCTCAACGAAATTATAAATGAGTTAAGGTAGTACCTCCACAGACGAGTTGAATTAAGAAATGGTTGAAATTTGACATATATGTTATTTAATACATTATCCAAACATCTGTGCAATTTGAATAAGTTTGACCACCCCAAAGCTGAGATATTTACATTTAAAGTTGGCTTGGTTTACATGTAACAAATGCGTTATGATAGGCAAACAGAGCATCATTAATTCTACCGTCAAAATTAAAATTAAGAAATTGATAAAAAACGAGGATGAGAGTAAGATATCACGAATAATGTGAAAAAACAATGAGAATGATTCACCATCTAGTTTCCAAGATATAACCATGAGAAGCCCTCACAATTTTGGTGCAAAGCCTGGAAAAAAAACAATTGGGGCAAAGCCTGGATAGTACCGGCAAAAAGTTTACTGGCAATGGTAGATCAAAAACACAATAAAAAATATATTTTACGGCAATAAATGATATCCATCGTATTATCTACTAGTACCAAGTCAATATTGCGTAGTTTTTAATATTATTTATTACTAATTAAAACAATTATCAGAATTTTTTGAAAAAAGCAAATTTCAAGGGTGGTCCATAGAAACGAAAATATAGAGAAAATTATTCTCTACTATTCGTACACTTCAACCAACCCCGAAAAATTGATTGTTTTTGAATTATTCAATAAACACTTTTTTTTTGGTATTTCAATAATTTTTTTGAGGATGAAGACATTATCGAAAAGTAATGATAAAATATTCGATCGACGCGTCTTTTCAAGAGCTACAACGTTCCCATTTGAACAAAAATTGTACGAATTTGTCCTAAGAAGTGATTGAATTAAAACCGATTTTTCAAAATTGAAACAACTTGAAAGAAAACAGAATTTTGAAGAAAAAAAAATCCGTGATTTGTTTCTGCATCCCGTTTTGCCCCGGTGTCCCGCATATAAGATGAGCATAGATCTTGTTTTTTTTTAATTTCACGTGCCGTTGGATTACCTATGATTAACTGTCGGTTATATATAGAGAGAAGAAGGCGAAGAGTGTCTGTTTTGAAGTTTACGCCTGCTCCGAACCCGAGCGGTGAGGCGCAGCGTTGACGGGCTGTAACGTTTGAAGTTTTTCGAATTTCGCTTTGAAACCTTGGGAAAATATTCTACATATATAGCTCTATCGTTTAAGGTGTAAAGCCACTGTAGCGGGGAAAAAATAAGTATATTTTGGGATTTTTTTTAACGGGACAATGGAATAAATCAATATTCCGAAAAAGGTCCTTTATTGTACATATCATATACTGTATGAAGTATTTTTTTCAAAGTAATATAAAACAAAACGGCGGCTGCACAGCTTTTCTTCGACGAAGCCTTTTTTCATAGACGGGCGGCCGGACCAACGGCACCTGCAATTTTTAATTTACTGTGAGTGAATTTTTTTTTCGATTATACTTGTAAATAGCTACATAGTACGCAGGATTTTTTGATATATCGATTTTTGCAAAAATAGCGACTTTTTTTAAATAAAAGTTTAAAATTTTCAAAAAAACATCGTCCGAAAATTGTTTATAAAAAAAATCTATATAATATATCGAGAAAATCTTACGTACTTCTAGGCAGAATGTAATTGCGAATATACAGTTAAAATTTCAAGTCAATCGGTCACGATTTGTTCGAGTTATGAGTCCGGCCGATTTGAAAAATGTAGTTTCAAGTCAAAATTGAAAATAAAAGTATTTAGACATTTTTCCCACCTTAGTCCTTGGAGTATGTAATTTTTAAGATATTAAGACATCTTTTAAGAAAAAAAGATCGATTTTTTTGAAATTTCTACAGTGGCCTTTATCCTTAAGGGGAGGGTAGGGGTTTCGGCGTGAAAAAAACACTTTTTTGCGGTTTTTTTTTTCATCTATATGGATAGAGTACATTTGTTGAAACCTTTTGTACATTGTTAAGTGTCATTTCAAGAACATTCCGTGAAATTTGTACGCGAAAATATCCACGAACAAGCCGGTGACAAAGCTTTTCCAAGAACGCCTTTGGAAAAACACGATTTGCGGTGTTCACTGTATCTCAGCTAGAAATTATCTGAAATCAAGTACCATTAAAATTTAGTCAAATTATCATCAAATTCTCCCCCCAACGGTCTTTGATAATTTTTATTTTCATTTCGAAATTTTTGGTGGTCATGTAAAGTGAAAAGTGCTATTTTTCACGAAAAATTCCGCCATTTTGGGGGTGGAAAACCCCCTCAATGTAAAAAAAATCTCAAACTAACCGTTGGGGGGAGGTATTTTATATGTAGAAAGTGTGTACAAAGTTTGAAATAAATCGGTCATGTAGTTTTCAAATGGCAGTGAACACGGACTTTGAAAAAGTGGTTTCGAGAAAAACGCGGCACCGGCTTGGTTGTGGATATTTTCGCGTACAAATTTCACGGAATGTTCTTGAAATGACACTTAATGATATAAAAAAGGTTTCAATAAATTTACTCTATCCATATAGATGAAAAAAATTCGCAAAAAAGTATTTTTCTTTCACGCTGAAACCACTATCCTCCCCTTAAAGAAGAAAAAAGAGAAATCGATTTTTTTATCGTTGTAAATGTATATCCCGCCACAAGTCTAAAAAAATCAGTCGCACGTTTTTTAGCTATCCTCATTAGACCACCACAATTTCCAAAAAAAAGAGTTCGGATATCAATAAAAATAAAGAAATGAAAAAATGTAAAAAAATCATTGTATTCCAACGATTTAAAATTCGACGTCGTAAAAAATTTGCGTGCTTCACGCGAATCAGCTCATGGATCTGTCTGGTATTTGGTTGGGGCGGAAGGAAAGTGGTCGCCAGCATCGAGTCAGATGACGCTAACGCAATTGCAGCAACGAGTATCGATCATTCATAATCTTCGTCGGACGTTTAATCAACTAGTGCGGCCACGTCGTCGTCGTCGTCCTGCGTATAATTTATGCGGACAAATGGTCTACTATAGTCCCTCTGATTTGGAGTACCTACGGTATATGTGGATCGTATATATTAATAGCCCATGTACTTGGGTGTGCACATATAGGCATGTATTTGCATATATACGTATATACATATATGTAGATCGATATGCATACATGAGCGGTGGCTAGATATTATGAAGTCCTTGATTCCATTTACTACCAGCGCATTCGGTCGCTTCAAGAACAATCCTTAAGGGGTTACGTGGGTTTGAAAATTAAAAAAAATCCATTTTCAAAATTTTATATTATCTAATGATACAATATGTCTAGAATATTCTCCCAAAGTTTTAAGTCAATCGGAGTAAAAGTCTAGGAGAGAGAGAGAGAGAGAGAGAGAGAGAGCCTTTGGGAATTCCCCCCTGTTGAGACAGACCGACCGGGAGCGACACAGGTATATCGCATTTTTCTCAAAACACTATTTTTGAAATCGGTGGACACGATTTCTCAAAAACGAATGCACCGATCTTATTGAAATTTTGCACGATTCTTCAAAATAGCATTGACTGGTGATTGAACGAAGATTTTTTTTTTCGATGACAACTAATTTTACAAGGCAGTGTAAATTACAATTAATTTTATTCGATTCTTATTCGATTTTTCGATTAACGGCGGGGTAAAGTTAATTCAGCGAAAAAAGGCATGTTTTTAAGATTTTTTTTTTGGCGTAACGAATAGTGTTCGTTTATTGAAAAATTTACATATAATAAAGTAACATTTGAACAACATTCTCCTAAATTTGCATTGCAAAATATTCAAAATTGAGCGAGTGAAAATTAAACCCCGGAGGCGCCTCGAAAAAAAGTTGGTTTGCGGTGTGCACCATAACTCGCAACAGAATCATTTGAAACAAAAAAATCAAAATGCATTCGTTAAAGGAGATATTTCTCGAGGTAATGACGGGAGGATTTTCTTTTTTTCGATTTTTCGTAGCACTTGGGAGCCAAAAACCCGATTTTCGCTAAAAAAATCGACTAATTTGTTGTTGAAAAATTAGTAATTATTTTAAAAAAAAAACAAAAAAGCTCTCGACAATACCTGGTGAATTATGTGAAGAAGTACTGTGCAAAATTTCAAAGCGGTCCAGTAGATTTTGAGTTATCGTGCACACGGACTTCAAATATGAGATCATATTCACATAATATGAATTATGTGAAGAGAAGAGAACGGCATGGAGCAATAGACGCTCAAATACTCATAACTACGTCAATTTTACTCCGATCGACTTGAAATTTTAACACAATATTCTTAATATATTATGCATTCATTTAAAAAAAAAATTTTAAATGAAAAAAAAAATGTAATACTTTACCCCGCCCTTAATCGAATAATCGAGTTTTATTCGATCACGACTAATTTTACGCAGTGTAAATTGTACCAAAAATTGAACTGATTTCATAGAACTCTTCCAAAAATTCAAATTTCCATTTTTAAGGGGCTATACCAGTGTGAACGCTTAAAATTTGGGTGATTTTCGGGAATTTTTTGGAAGAAAAGTACTCAATTAAGTGTTTCGGAAAATTAAAAATATATTTCGCTATATTTTACCTATGTTACATAATTTTTTCCGTAGAAAAATATTGAGATCCAATCGACTTATGCGCTGTCTTCGGAGGGACCAAAAAAAAAAAGTTCCTCCACTGCTGACATGATTCCGGCCGATTGAGTAGCTGAAACCGAAAAAGGAAAAACTGTCGTTAAAGTGGAAGGTATTTTCTGTACAATGACGTAGGATTTTCGAAAAATATCAAAATCTAACAAAATGGCGTAATTGTTAAAAAAAAGTTTGTTTTCTTGCCCGGTCGCTTTTTTTAATGTCAAATCGTTCATTTTCATGCAATCAAAAATATCCTACGTCATTGTAGAGTAAATATATTCAAGAGTACTCAGTTGAAATCTCGAGTCAATCGGATAATTGCTCTTTGAGTTGCAATGTCAGCAAATTTGAAAAATCTCATTTGGAGAAAAACGCGCTTAACGATTTAACTATCGATTTTTGCAAAATAAAATGACATCGATATAAATGATATAAATGATAATGATATTCATGAAAGTATAAATTGTCGAGAAAAGGCAAAAAAATCGATTTTCAAAAGTGTCACACTGGTATAGTCCCTTAATGATTCTTCGTTTAATCACGAGCTATACTTATCTACTAACAAAAAAAATTGGTTTTTTAATTTCAGATAAAGCTATCTTGAGTTACGATCGATTATTGCGAGATAACATGATATTGATATAAATGATAATGATATTCTTGAAAGTATAAACTGTCGAAAAAGGCACAAAAAACTCGATTTTTTTTAAGTGTCGCACTGGTATAGCCCCTTAATGATCCTTCGTTTAATCACGAGCTATACTTATCTACTAACAAAAAAAAATTGGTTTTTTAATTTCAGATAAAGCTATCATGAGTTATCCTGACCACCACAAGGACACTTTTTTAGGGGTCTCCGGAAACCAGGTCCCACCGGCTGAATTACCCAAATTTTTTGATGAAAATTTGGATGAAAGTCCTCATGGTGGTCAAGATAACTTATAATAGCTTTATCTGAAATTAAAAAACCAAATTTTTTGTGTTAGTAGATAAGTATAACTATCAGATAATGAGATATAAAAAAACGATTTTTTTTAAATTTTGAAACCCACGTAACCCCTTAATGATTTGAACCTCCTTCAGATACTACGAAATTATAAGTATCACGATGTTAAAGTGGCTACGTGCTAAAAAAGTTCTTGAACTGTCTATGGTATCTGTCAGAAGAACTAATCTGTTTCTCTTTTTTCGATAACGATCTTTCAATTGAGACTATAGACGGGGAATGACTGAATCATTACCACGTCCAGGGAGTACCAGTCGTGAAGTGAAAGCTAATATAACAGTCGAGAACCTCTTTAACATTATTTTGGCAAACTTCGTAAGCGCGGGTAGGTTGCGATTTTTTGAAATAATAAAAATAGAACCAACTTTTCTTACTCGGGACCCACTGGAGTGGGAAAGTGATGAGAGCTTTTGAGTGTTGCGCTACTTGCAAAGGATTCCGTGTAGTAAACGACACAGCAGAGCGAGGGGTTGTCCTTATAGAAGAATTTAATCGGGCTATTACATATGATGAAGAACAGAAATAGTATCTGCTGTTAATCGTAAGCGAACATCGGAAAAACAAGGCAAATTTCAATATCAGTACGATCGCACATGCTATAAAGAATTAGGATAAAGTTACATTGTTATAAAAAGTATAAACAAATTTGTATTCCGACAAATAGTTTGGAAGAAATAAAAATCATTTAATTTTATTCATTTTCAGAATAATTTTGTTTAAACCTTGGTAGCAACCTCTAAATATTTTCCTATTACAGGGAGCCATAACAATATTTTTTTTCTCCATTTGTCACAATTTGAACGAATGTCCCGCATTTTTTTTTAATGGTCAATGAATATTCATTGGTCGCTCAAGAGCTTCGAAATTTCTAATTTTCGCCAATTTTTTTTACTCATCTCACTCATAAATTTGACGCTTTGTAAAATGTTCAAACTAATTCATCGTTTTTCTTTACAAACAGATTTTTCAAAGTTACCCCACACTACGGACCCAAGAATTATAATATTTGTTCTCATAAAATAATTTTTTAAAGCTCTGATTCGTAAATAAAATTATAGGTCCCCCGTTTTATTGGGTTAGAAGTGTGAGGTAAATTTAAAAAAAAAACCTTTTTTGAAGAAAAAAAACATTAAGGGGCTGTGCCAGTGTGACACTTTCAAAAAATCGATTTTTTTGCTTTTTTCGACAGTTTATACATTCAAGAATATGTGATGAGATTGTTATACTTTTAAGATTTATATTTTCGAGATTTTTATACTTTCAAGAATATGATTATCCGATTGACATGAAATTTGAAATGAGCACTCTTGAATATATTTACTCTACAGTGACGTAGGATATTTTTGATTGAATGAAAATTGACGATTTGGCATTGAAAAAACAACCATTTTATTGGCAAGAAAACAGACGTTTTTTTTCCATAACTACGCCATTTTGTTAGATTTTAATATTTGTCGAAAATCATACGTCATCGTACAGGAAATACCTTGCAGTTTACCGACATCTTTTCCTATTTCGGTTTCAGCTTCCTAATCGGTCGGAATCATGTCAACAGTGGAGGAACTTTTTTTTGGCGCCTCCGGAGGCAGCGCATAAGTCGCTTGTATCTCAATATTTTCCTATGAAAAAATTATGTGATATAGGTCAAATATAGCCAAATATAAACAAATTTTCCGAAACATTTAATTGAGTACTTTTCTTGCAAAAAATTCCCGAAAATCACCCAAATTTTCAGCGTTCACACTGGTATAGCCCCTTAATTGGTTTGAAAATTTTACAGTGTTAAATTTATGAGTGAGAAGAGAAAAAAAATCGCGACGATTGGAAATTTCGAAGCTCTCGAGCGATCACTAAATATTCATTGGCCGGCTAAAGCTTTCGCGAACTTAAGTTTAATATTGTAAATCGTAAAATTCATGGGTAAGAAGTGAACGAAAAAAATCGATATTTTAATGAAAACTTGAATTTTTGGGAGGCTCGAGCGACGTTTAATTATTTTTTGACCGCTTGCAGATTTCGCGACAATTGGTGAGAAAAAGAAAAAAAAGTAGAGCTGAAATTTGGGGTACCCAAATTATATTTATATATATATTATATATATTGGGCTACCCAAATTATATTTAATTATATATATATATATATTATACTGCACATCTGCATACGTATGGCACATGGACCGTGTAGGTGTGCATGGCCAATAAACCCATCAATACACTTCGGTCATTGAACCCGATCGAACATGGAAGCGTACTGAAAGGTGATTTTCGTACTTCAAGGACCGTCCTCAAAAAAGCCAAATGTGCTGATAATCAATATAATACATGAATATGACGGGTTTTAAATGCCACTTCCCACCCATATATATATATATATACAGGGTGTCCCAGAACTCAACGTTAAGCCGACACGGGGTGACAGGATTGATTGTAACCATCATGAGAAAAATCAGAAAAAAAATAAATCAGAAAAAAATAAAGCAAAAAAAAAATAAAGCAGGGCCTTTCAAAGTAGACAAATTTTGAAAATTTTAAATTCATAGTTTAACAAATAGTCTTAATTCTAGGAAACTTGGGATTGTTTGGGTTTGTTTGGGTTTGTTTCACAATAACCGAAAAATGATTACAGTTTGACCAAATTTCTAGGTTTTTCTTAAATGCCCATAATTTTCAAACTGCATGGGATAGATTTTTTTCTGATTTTTCTCATGATGGTTACAATCAATCCTGTCACCCCGTGTCGGCTTAACGTTGAGTTCTGGGACACCCTGTATATATATATATATATATATATATATATATATATAAACACATGAATATATATTTGAACAGATATGTACATATTTTCGTGCCAAAAAGCAACGCCATTCAACCCGATATCGACCAAATAAATTCCCCACATCCCCCTGAACGAATTGCCCAATGTATCGTCCGAAAAACAAAAATATCGTATCATTTGCTCTTTCTCTCTTTTGCATCTCTCCCTTTCTTTTTTCCCCTCGTGGACAACCATGTACCATGTATACGTTCCTCGACCGAATTCGCAACAGTAAATGGAAAAACATCTGTCTTACTTCTTTTCTGGCACGGAAAGAAAATATCGTTTGTCCCGCTGGAATGTTACTTCATCCAATTTAAGCCCTCGACAGCTCCGATTCCAGATGAAAAATTACAAACAAGTGTATTTCACGAGGTGCTTCCCTCGTATAGGAATTCTTGTAGCGAGAATTCTCTCTCTTTTGATAGATATATTATGGAATTTATAGAAATTGAACTGGAATGAGACAGATTGATTGATCGAAAAGAGAATGGGATGTGGGACTCTGATATTCGAGGCTGTTGAGCCTAAGCTGATTATTCCGAAGTGCTGGTTTGGTCCTTTTGGATTCAATTTCGTATCGTTGTTTTGGCTTGTTGTTGATCTGCCCGAAAAATTCAATAATCCGATGACGTTGTTAACCTTCCGAATCTGTGAATTGAGAAATGACAGTTTCCGTGAAATAGGTCAGGCCTGATCCCGTTTCTTTTGCACCATTCTGAAACTTCTTCGAAAAATTGGCTACACTGCAAAAAAACTTAATTTAAGGGGATGCTAGGGGTTTCAGCGTGAAAAAAAACACTTTTTTGCGATTTTTTTCATCTATATGGATAAAGTAAATTTATTGAAACCTTTTGTACATTGTTAAGGGTCATCTCAAGAACATCCGTGAAATTTGTACGCGAAAATATCCGCAAACAAGCCGGTGCCGCGTTTTTCTCGAAACCACTTTTTAAAGTCTGTGTTCACTGCCATTTGAAAACTACATGACCGATTTATTTCAAACTTGGTACACACTTTCTACATATAAAGTAACTCCCCCCAACGGTTAGTTTGAGATTTTTTTTTACATCGAGGGGGTTTTCCACCCCCAAAATGGCGGAATTTTTCGTGAAAAAGAGCACTTTTCACTTTACATGACCACCAAAAATTTAGAAATGAAAAAAAAATTATCAAACACCGTTGGGGGGAGGATTTGATGATACTTTAACTAAATTATAATGGCACTTGATTTCAGATAATTTCTAGCTGAGATACAGTGAACACCGCAAATCGTGTTTCTCCAAAGTCGTTCTTGGAAAAGCTTTGTCACCGGCTTGTTTGTGGATATTTTCGCGTACAAATTTCACGGGATGTTCTTGAAATGACACTTAACAATCTACAAAAGGTTTCAATAAATTTACTCTATCCATATAAATGAAAAAAAAACGCAAAAAAGTTTTTTTTTACGCTGAAACCCCTACCTTTCCCTTAAATAGGATCTATTCGAATCAAATCGGTTTTTCCCTTGGCTCACGGCCTACTACGATCTTATTTGTTTCAAAGATATTTTTTTATTCGTTTCAGCTATTCTTCAGAATTTTTCTGTCAGTCTAAGTATTTCATTTTATTTTGGATTTATAAAATATTTTACGTATGTAGTACGTTTACAGTGCACATTGTAAGCAAAGAGAGATTTAGTGAAATTGAATCTTTATTTATTCAATTTGAATATATTCAATATTTAAAAAGAATAGCTGAAACAAATGAAAAAATATCTTTGAAACAAATAAGATCGTAGTAGGCCGTGAGCCGAAAAAAAAACCTATTTAATTTAAATAGATCCTATTTAAATTAAATATATATTTTTTGGCAGTGTGCAGCATCACGCACACTTCGAAAGATTTTTTTCCGAAACAATTACATTGTAACCACAAACATGTGTATAACATGCTGGGAAAAAATGAATTTATTCCAACTAATGTGTGACTGCAAAAAATGTATCATTCTGGCCCATCACATTGGGCTTCCAGGGAGGGATAACCCGTTAATTCCAACATCGACAAAAAAAACAACCGTGAAACGGTACTCATTTTTCGTCTCGAGGAAACTACGAGCAAGTAGGTGGAGTCTGGTGGATATCAAACTGGAACTTTTGCGTCTCCGTGATAAATCTACCGTCGTTCCTTATCCCGTTCCAAGGATGATCGATGATGGTATCCATAGGACGACCCATCTTGCACCGAGCAGGGTTGGATCAAGCTCCAAAAAATGGAAAAAAAACACACAAAAACCCGCTACTTTTTTTCCGATTTGGATAGTCGCTGAAAATTGTCCCGCAACCCCAAATACCCACGGTCCTTTATAAAATGGTATTTTCGTGGTCTGTGTTGCAGGCAATTGGGCTGAAAGGAGTCGCTTGGAACCCGAGGGAACGGGAAACAATGAACTGATCGATCAACCGGAAGTAACGGGTCGAAGTGCTACTTCGATCATAAAAACGACGATTTGGGAAGTTCGTGAGTGGTGGGGCGGGGGAGGAGGAGGTGGGGGTGGGGAAAGAGGACAAAGGGGTGAATTGGTGAATCGTGAATTTGATCGCGATGTACAAGCTACTGCGATGGGGCTCGGGCCGCATGCTCGCGTTCAGCGTCATCATACTGTCGCTCCTTTTGTGCCTGTACTACGTGAGCCAGACGCAGCAGGCGCCGAGCACCGGTGCCGGGTCGGCCGCGGGCCTCCTGGGCCCCGAAGGGCCGAGGTACGACGGCACTGGGGGCGGCAGCTCCCCCGGGGCTGCAAAACTCACCACGATACTTGCCCAATACAGCGAGCCACCGGCAGACGGCGGAATGGCCGCCGACACGTGTCCCCTCATTACACCGAGAACTGCCGACATCAACGCCCAGGAGCAATTCAAGGAGTTCGACTTTGAGGTGAGCGGAATTTTAACGTAACTTTTACTCAGCTGATGTATATGGGAGATATAATCGCAAAAAAGGCGAAATTTTAAATACCCACATACTTTTTTTTTTCACTTTCAACACCCGTTAAGGGTGGGTCCTGGAAGTCACAAATTGGTGCGATTTTTTTGTCGCTGCTCTTGGGAACCCAGATTTTTTGATGGCGATAAAAAAAAATTAGTACAGTCGTGCTGTGTATTGGAATCGGAAAAAATTAGGCTAGTTTTTTTCCAAGTTTGCCTAAAAATCAGGGCGTAGGCTTTTTTTAAGGGATGAAAGGGGATGGGAGCGGATTAATGTCAAAATACAACTTTCACGAGGTCGGCGCCGGGAGACAAAATGTTCAGAAAAATGCGGGCTTTAGTTTTGCCCACAGCGCCGAAGTCGTGGAAGTTCATTTTAGGGGTGAAAAAGTTGGGTGAAATTTTGAAAAATCAGTTTTTATTCGATAACTCTTGAGGAAAAATTCATACAATTTTTGTTCAAATGGGAACATTGTAGCCCTTGAAAAGACGCGACGGTCGGGTATTTGATCATCCCTCTCCAATAATATCCTCACCCCCAGAAGAATTGTTCAAGTATTGAAAAAAATAGTTTATTGAATAACTCAAAAACAATTGATTTTTCGGGGATGGTTTAAACGTACGAAATGTAGAGAATAATTTTCTCTATATTTTCGTACCTATGGGCCACCCTTGAATTTTGCTTTTTCGAACCCCTCTCAGGGATTGAAAATTCAAAATGAAATTCCGGGAAAACTATTGACCGAAAATAAAAAGATACGAGTTTCGTGCTGTGAACAAAAATGTAGCTGAGGGTTCAAGCTACAAATTCTTCCACGGCGGGGAATTCGTGTTGTTAATAGTTTACCCAGAATTTTATTTTGAATTTTTGACCCCCGAGAGGGGTTGGAAAATCAAAACTCAAGGGTAATCTATAGAAACGAAAATATAGAGAAAATTATTGTCTACATTTTGTACATTTGAACGATACCCGAAAAATCGATTGTTTTTGAGTTATTCAATAAATTTTTTTTTGTTGCAGTTGAACCATTTTTTTGGGGGTGAAGATATTATCGGAGAGTGATGATCAAATACTTGATCGACGCGTCTTTTCAAGGGCGACAACGTTCCTATTTGAACAAAAAGTGTACGATTTTTTTCTAATTAGTTATTGAATTAAAACTGATTTAAAAAATTCCACCCCACTTTTTCACTCCCAAAAAGAACTTCCACGACTTCGGCGCTGTGGACAAAATTAAAGCCTGGACTTTTCTGCACATTTTGTCTCACGGCGCCGACCTCGTAGGGGTTGTAGTTTGACATTAATCCACCCCCATCTCCTTTCATCCCCTAAAAAAACCCTACACCCCGATTTTTAGGCAAACTTGGATTTAGCACCCACGGCACCTACAAAATCACTTGTCAAAAAACTAGCCTTCGTCTAATTTTTTTCCGATTACGGGGTTTTCCAACAACAGCACGACTGTACTAAATGAGGATATCTTTACCGCCGGAAATATGATTTTTTCGACTTTCAACCCCCGTCAAGGGTGGGTCTCGTAAATCCGAAATTGGTGCGACATTTTTTGTGGCTCCACTTAGGGACTCAGATTTTTTAACGGTGATAAAAAATGAGAATATCTTCACCGCTGGAGATACGTTTTTTTCGCCTTTCATCCCCCGACAAGGGTGGATCCTGCAAGTCACAAATTGGTGCGACTTTTTTTGTGGCTCCCCTTAAGGCCTGCATAGACTACGACACTTATTGCGACACAAATGTCTGACACTAATGTCCGTTCTGTTCACACATAAGACGGTTTCGGTGTCCCAGAAAGTGTCTGTACTGTGATGTCGCTACACAAGTGTCTCAGGTGTTCACACACAAAACTACTGACACGTTTGCAGCACCCACTCGGACGCCATGGAGAAACGCCGTGCGGTGACAGCCGTAATTTTGTGCGCTGTTATTAAGGGGCTATACCAGTGTGACACTTTAAAAAGATCGATTTTTTTTGCCTTTTTCGACAGTTTATTCTTTCAAGAATATTATTATCATTAATATTATATATGTCAATATCATTTTATCGATTTAAAAATCGATAGTTAAATCTCTAAACGCATTTTTCTCGAAATGAGATTTTCAAATATGCTGAAATTGTAACTCAAAGAGATCCGATTGACTTGAAATTTGAACTGAGTCATCTTGAATATATATTTACTCTACAATGACGTAGGATATTTTTGATTGGATAAAAATTGACGATTTGGCATTGAAAAAAACGACCATTTTGTAGGCAAGAAAAGAGACTTTTTTCATAACTACGCTATTTTGTTAGATTTTGATATTTTTCAAAAATCCTACGTCATTGTACAGGAAATACCTTCTAGTTTAACGACATTTTTTTCCTTTTTCGGTTTCAGCTACTCAATCAGCCGGAATTATGTCAGCAGTGGAGGAACTTTTTTTTGCGCCTGCGAAGGCAGCGCATTAGTCGCTTGGATCTCAATATTTACCTATGAAAAAATTATTTAATATAGGTCAAATATATTTTTAATTTTCCAAAAGATTTAATTGAGTACTTTTCGTCCAAAAAGTCCTGAAAATCACCCAAGTTTCCAGCGTTCACACTGGTATAGCCCCTTAAGCTGTGTTCTTAAATTATGCATTTTTCTGTCAACTTTAGCCGATATTGTGCCAAACTGTTCCGCCAAGCATTGAAGTGCTGCCTGTTTTTTTACTCTATTTTTTATAATCAGCACAACATATTTGCCAAAGTTCAGGCAGTCCTTCCACAAAAAATATCAAATTTTTAATGCTCTCCTTGCTCCACGTAATGGCCATTTTGATTTACCGCGGGTCGCGAGTGTCTGGATAATTTCGCGCCGGTTCGAAAACTTGGACACTGCCGCAGACACTCCGACACAACCTGTTCACACGGCGCTCGACGCGACACCTAGCGAGATGTCGCAATAAATGTCCCGAGATCAGACAGTGGTGTTCACACACAGACACTCGATGTATACATTGAGTGTATACACCAAAGTGTCGTAGTGTAAACCTACCTTTAGAGACTCTGATATTGGTGCGGCTTCTTCAGGCGGCTCAGATTGTTTAACGGTGATGAAAACGATCAAAATATCTTGACCGCTGGAGATACGATTTTTTTCAATTTTCAACCCCCGTTAAGGGCGAGTTTCGCAAGTCCGAAATTGATGCGACTTTTTTTGTGGCTTCTTCAATAGACTCATATTGTTTAACGGCGATAAAAAAGACGAGAATATCTTTACCGCCAAAGATATTATTTGTCTTCAACTTTAACCCCACCGTGAGAGTAAGTTCCGAAGCCCAACATCTTGTAAAGGTTTTGTATGGTCTACAGTAATGGCCCGGAGTGAAAGTATCCAAAAAAATAATCATTAATAAAAAAATACATGAAATGAAATTTCGTTGCAATGCAACGTTGCAAAAACTTCAAATGCATCATGGCCTCGACGTAAAATAAAACTAATCGCAAGTGGCATAATATGTTAGCCGAACCTAAAATTGCCAATTTAAAAGTCGCTTTTTTCAACAATTGTTCGAACCTGTATTCGTTAATATTTAACACGAGTCCTCTCGGATCCACGTCCAAAATTAAAATTTCGCTACGTCGGACGTGCTCGCTGGAGTCCACATAAAAAAAAAGACAAAAATGAACACCAGGGCAAAAAAGATACAACCGCGTAAAATGTCCCGCTGCATTTTTACATCACTTCAATTTTCATTGTTAAAAGTGTCCATGTTGCGAGCGTTTTTTTTGTTTGTTTTTTTCTTCTTTCCCGCTTTTGCGCTCCCCATTCACTGTCCGGTGGTTTTTTGCGAATTGGATTAACTGACGCGCGCTCGCGCCCCGTGTCGAATTGAATAATTACGTGACGGGAAAGAGGATAGCGGCATAAGTGACAGAGAGAGGGAGACAGTAGGCCAGAGAGGCAGAGAGAGAGAGAGAGAGAGAGAGATAGATCGCGATAGTGAGCGATACAGTGAGGAGCGAGAGGGAGGAATGGCAACAGCGAGCGGGAGACAAAGAAAGAGGACGAGAGCGGCGGAAAAATGCGGAGACAGCGGTACGTCCGGGCAAAAGCCAACTCGATTAAATGTTGGGTGCATCCCGAGTTCTCTTTTTTGCTGCTATACTCGCGCCCCATTTTATGAACACACGCACACAGACGTGTAAATATATATATGTATAAATAAATATTAAAAAATATATATTCATACTCGCGCGTGTGTGTGTATATGTATGTATGTATATATATATATATATATATATATATATATATATATATATATATATATATATAAATTGGTCGCATTTGATGGTCCCCTTCACACCGTACAACTTTTGTCTGGAACATTTTTTTGTGACGTCGATAATTGCCGAGTTATTTCGGGTGGCAGAGATAAGAGGGACACCCTGTATATTATATACAGGGTGTCCCAGAAGTAACGTACGGCCTTCTAGCATCTGATAGGAAAAAAAATTCTGAGACGAAAAGTCCTCAGTCATTTTTTCATCAGACGCATAGATAATTAATTATGAATAAAAATAAATAGCCAAGGCAGCCTAGAGAGGAGGGACAGGGGAATGCGTTGTAATTGCGTGCGCCTGAAAATCTGTGCGGAGGGAAAATTCCGACAAAAGTTGTACGGTGTGAAGGAGGCCATCAAATGCGACCAATTTTTTTTTTATTTCGGTGGCGGCGCTGTCGCACAGTGAAGGTCACCTCAACTTTTTTAAATGGAATGGTAGATTTCTTTCCAACCATCTTGTGGAGCACCTCAAGCCGCATAAAAAACAATAGGGGGTCAAAGTCGTTCGAGGTCACGCAAGGTCAGTATCGATGATACAAATCTAAATATCTCGGATGAATACCAAATATTTGGTAGTGATCCGAGATATTTAGATTTGTCTCGTCGATACTGACCTTGAATGACCTTGAACGACTTCGACCCCAGATGTTTTTTATGCGGCTTGAGGTGCTCAACAAGATGGTTGCAAAAAAATGTACCATTCCGTTTTATAAAATGGAGTTGACCTTGACGTAGCTTCAGCGCCTCCGCCGAAAAAATATCCGCCGTCCAGCATGACAGCCTTCTCGGACACTGATTTTTTTTATTTGGAACATTTTCAGATATGATCAATAGTTTGAGTGCTATTGCTCTGTAACACTTTATGTGCCACATCCTGTATACAGGGTGTCCCCGTTATCTCTGCCACCCGAAGTAACTCGGTAATTATCGACGTCAGAAAAAAATGTTCCATACAAAAGTTGTACAGTGTGAAGGGGACCATCAAATGCGACCAATTTTTTTTTTATTTCCATGGAGGCGCTGACGCACAGCGAAAGTCTCCTTCACTTTTTAAAATGAAATGGTACATTTTTTTCAACCATCTTGTGGCGCACATCAAGCCGCATAAAAATATTAGGGGGTCAAAGTCGTTGAAGGTCATTCAAGGTCACCTATTAAAATGAAATGCAAATCTAAATATCTCGGATCACTACCAAATATTTGATAGTGATCCGAGATATTTAGATTTATATAATCGATACTGACGTTTGACTGACATAGTCAAATGGGTGACCGGCGCAAACGGAATTAACGTGGTGCGAAATGCGATTATTTTCTTCAACACAGCGCGGCAAATGTTGCGAACCAATTGGGATCAAAGTTGCTGCACATAATTGCGCGTTTGATCGGCAAAGGGGGCTTGAATAACGCGGTGGCATAGCATGACGCGAAGCTTTTCCGGTTCCGGCATATCTTCCAAATCTTCTGAGAGAGGTACATCGAGAGATGAACGAATTTCAGAAATATTTCAACCAGACTACAAATGTAGTTAGTTTTTTTTTTTAGGGCGAGAGGAAAAGAGAGAAAGAGAGATTATTCCGCTCGAGAAGAACGATTAGGAAGTGTCGACCCCCCTTCCCCACTCTGTGACGAGCGAAAGCTTTTCACCCTCCCCCCCTCCCTCTCTCAGCAACGTCTCTATACTTATTCACATTTTCGCCTGTGTCGAGCCAGCATCCACTCGGAAACTTGAGCTTCTTTTCGCACCTTTCTTTCGCAGTGCTCTTCTGTCGACGTGCTTCTTCTCACGAAAGAGTTTTTCTAGACTCACTTGCCGAGAATTCGACTTCCCAACGACGATGTCAATTCTCAGGCAAACCCAAAGAGATCTCGGCTCCAACGAAAAATGCAAATTGAGCAGACGAACTCCATAGTAAAACACACAGACACGTGTACATATATACAGGGTGACAATTACAGAGTGATCATGTGTTGTTAAAGGGTCTGAAGATTTTGCGATTGAGGAAAATATATTCAATGGCTTATTTTTGTAATGAGCAGTATTTGTCAGAAAAATATGAACGTTCTGGAAAACAATCGTTCCATTTTGGGTTCAGCAGCATGAAGATAAATTGCCGAATACGAAACACTCCTGAACAACCGTTGTTCTTTAAGGCCTTAGGCCCCCGTAACGGGTATGAAGTCATGTGCTAATTTAACCATTATTTTTTCGAAGGAAAAAGTGATTCACTCATAAAATTAATTACACATCTTTTTAGTGTGAATATTAAGCTTTTAAAAAATATATTTTTTTTCGATGTACGCAACGGCCGACTACTAATATTTTCTTTTGTTATCGTTTTTTTAGGCGCTCCGCGGCGTGACATTTAGCATCCCCAATTTTTTTACCAAGAACAAAAAACAAAAATTCTCGTCAATCTACATTAGCGTACCTAGAGACGTAAGGAATTTGCAAAATATTGTTTTATTCAAAAGTTGTAGGTCTTTGAACTTAAGAAATTAATTTTCAGTGAAAAGTATCGTTATAAATGCTTATAAACTGCTCGAAAATGAAAAGTTTTCGATTAATCAGAAATTCCGTACGTACTTCTCTGCGCAATGCAATTAGGAATATAACGTTTAAATTTGAAGTAAATCGAGTGAAATTTGTTAAAGTTATTTGTCATGCCAATTGGAAAAAAGCTGTTTCGAGAAGTTTCGAGTAGTCGGCCATTTTGTACATCGAAAAAAAAAATATTTTTTCTAACAGCTTGATATTCATACAAAGTAGATGTGCATTTAATTTTATGAGTGAATCACCTTTTCATACGAAAAAAAATTAATTTTTTATTTGTATAAATACGAATAAAACTTTTATTCGTATTTCATACGAATTTATTTTTTATATAAATCATAAAACTTCATTTTTATTCGTATGAAACACGAATTTTTATTTTAACGGGTATAAAATCATTCGCACATGATTTTATACCCGTTACTGTGACCTAAGGTCTTAAACGAAATTATATTCCATTTGTCTACTTGGAAAATCTATCTATGATAATTCTTATCTCGATGACGAGATGCATAAAAAATTCCAGGAGTGTTTCGTATTCGAAATTCAATTCTCTTCATTCTGCTGCATTCAAAATGGAATTTGGATTTTTTTCCGGAGTGCTTAATTTCTACTGGCACATACTACTCATCACAAAAAAACGCTATATTCTTTTTCGAAGTGGACTTGAAAAACCATTGGGAATAATTTTTTCATCAGTCGCAAAATTTCCGCCGTAGGACCCTCAAAACACATGGCTACCTTGCAATTGTCATCCTATCTGTATATATATATATATATATATATATATATATATATATATATATATATATATATATATATATATATATATATCTATCTATATGTCTACACATGTCTATACATATGCAGAAAGGAAATTTTGAAGATATTTGACTTGGAGGATCGTCCTCGCAGCAGCCTATTGTCACTCTACTCAATACTGCGTCATTTACGTGTCTTCAAACTCGCCATTGAATTGTTGTAGACATCTTCATATCAAGTTTATTTCAGGGAACGATTCTTGAAGATTTAACTATCGATTTTTGCAAGATAAAATGATATTTACCATGAAAACTGCTAATCAGCTATACCTGGCCCATACAATGGACCCTCCTCCTTGAATAATGCCTGCTAAGAGGTTGAAGCTTTTCTCACTGGTACAGCCCCTTAAGACCGTGGCCTAAAAACAGCGATAAACTGGATTTTTAAAATGTCAAGCTTACGCCCTTCATCACGGTTCAAAATATATTTTCCACACACACACACGCACCCTGTATGTCGTCTTCTATATACTCCGAAATTCCTTCAACTATATGCGTCCATTATTGTCTGGTGAAGCTCGAGTGTGGGATAGTATCGCAGCGATTGACAGGACTTGGTAAATGAATTTCTGCAATTATACGTGAAATTTTCAGGTACTATAGAACGAACTTTGATTTATGGCGCGAAAAAGAGGCGGCCCGCTTTTTCAAAATTGAAAAAGTAATGGGATTTCAATTTTTAACTGTCATATATGTTGCACGAGCTCTGCGAAGCTTGGTCGATTAATAGACGTAGCCGAGTTCACATGCTGCAATATATATATATATATATATATATATATATATATATATATATATATATATATATATATACATATATATATATATATACATATTCGTTGCGACGAGCAGGCGAAACGTCACGTGAGAACGGATGCAACCAGCACGTATGCACAAGTGGTGAAAAAAGTCGTTTGCCCCTGTTTCGTTTCATTTCGTTTGAGCGGAAAAGTGGAAAGCGCGACACCGCAAATATACGTACTCGTTTGGTGGTGTGCATATGAGGACAAGACGTGCCATAACGTGTGATGCGTTAACGATGACCTGGAAGTTTGCGTGACATCACCTCGTTATGGAATTTCGCGTCGATATGATGCGACCCCACGCGAAAGGTAGGTCACTACCGCCTCACTCACTCTCTCTCTCTCTCTCTCTCTCTCTCTCTCTCTCTCTCTCTCTCTCTCTCTCTCTCTCTCTCTTTCTCTCTCTCTCTCTCTCTCTCTCTCTCTCTCTCTCTCTCTCTCTCTCTCTCTCTCTCTCTCTCTCTCTCTCTCTCTCTCTCTCTCTCTCTCTCTCTCTCTCTCTCTCTCTCTCTCTCTCTCTCTCTCTCTCTCTCTCTCTCTCTCTCTCGTTACTTCAACTGTCAGAAGCCATTGTGGGAAATGACTAATATTATTCATCACTTGCTAACTAAGAACGGACTTTCTGACCTCGATTTTAGTTTTGCCTAATTTTGTCTCAAGTTTTCTTCGCGAGGTCCACGCCTATATATACATTGCTATATTGGACAGTATAAAATTACGAGTTATTCAACCTGGCTGATCTCTTCCGACACTTTTTTTCCACCCTGCTCACTTTTTTTCGCTTCGGCTTCGTTAAGTGAATTTTTCGGAAGAAAAGGTCTCAATTAAATGTTTCGGAGAATTAAGAATACATTTGGCTATATTTGACCTATATTACATAATTTTTACATAGAAAAATATTGAGATCCAAGCAGCTTATGCGCTGCCTTCGGAGGCGCCAAAAAAAGCTCCACTGCTGACATGATTCCGGCCGATTCAGTAGCTGAAACTGAAAAAGGAAAAAATGTCGTTAAACTGGAAGGTATTTTCTGTACAATGACGTAGGATTTTCGAAAAGTATCAAAATCTAACAAAATGGCGTAGTTATGAAAAAAAAGTCTGTTTTCTTGCCTATAAAACGGTCGTTTTTTTCAATGCCAAATCGTCAATTTTCATCCAATCAAAAATATCATACGTCATTGCAGAGTAAATATATTCAAGAGTACTCAGTTGAAATTTCAAGTCAATCGGATAATTGCTCGTTGAGTTACAATGTCAGCAAATTTGAAAAATCTCATTTCGAGAAAAACGCGTTTAAAGATTTAACTATCGATTTTTGCAAGATAAAATGATTAGAGATACGGCCTTGAAATTTGTACAGGATGTTCTTGAAAGTATAAACTGTCGAAAAGGGCAAAAAATCACTTTTTTGTGAGTGTTACACTTGTATAGCCCCTTAAGGATCCGAGTCACTACAAATTATCTTAATTCGAATGATTCTTCGCGGGTCGCAAGAATTCTATTGCTTTTGCGGCACATATGACAGTCACCTTTAGCAGTTTTCCCCGGCCAAGAAAAGTGTGGAAAACGTGTGGAAAGAGAAACAAAAATCTGCCACGTAGAGGGGTCACACATCACTTTGAAGCTTGGCGTTTTGCAAACAGGGGTTAAAAATGATAAATGGAACCTCCATTCCGCCTTTGAAAGACCCGCGCAATGATACCCCACTCCATAGGGTGCCCGACAGAGAATTGCGCTCTCGTTTTACATGTAGGAGAATTCCCCTTAAAAATGATTTCGAAGATTTTTCCACCTATCAACGCGGAACCTCATCTGAAGCATCTACCAGGTGTGTAAGTATGAAACCGGAATTTTTGTACAGAAAAAACACGTTTATTGTAATGATATGATACAAAGTATCATATCATTACTGTAGGTACATCCGCCAGTTGTTGTTGTGTTTGAGCGTCGTCTTCGTCCAACAAGGCTTGCAGGTCAGCGTCTTCAAACTTTTTCGGTGGTCTTCCACGTTCTTCGTTTCTCACGTCAAAATCGCCACTTTTGAACCGTTTGAACCACTCGAAACACTGTGTTTTACCGAGAGCATGCTCACCAAACGCCTCCACAAGCATTCGATGCGATTCGGCTGCGGTTTTCTTCAGATGAAAACAGAAAAGTAGTGCTGTCGGCAAATCGTAATTTGTTGGCACAAAACTCGACATGTTTATCTCTAATAAACTAATGCTACTGAATAAAACTCGTGTTATTGTGAGTTGGAAATCTTTGTCGGATATCAATACAATAACAAGACACCGCTGACGTGATGTGTCGGTAACTGCATCGACATCTAGCGCCACCTATGAGCAAATTCCGGTTTCATACTTACACACCTGGTATTTGCAAAATGTCATGCATATAAGCCTAAAACTATAAAAACTGCAAGCAGTGACAGACATGAGGACGTTATGAGGGTTCCCTGTTTGACTACGGATCTCTAAAAGCTAAGTCAGTGATGAATCTGCAACAAGTTTCAATCCAAATGACAGGACAGCATGTTGAATTGAGGATAGTCAATGTCTTGCCAGCTTCTGGGGATGTATATGGGTCTGTGTGCCTAAATTCATCTCTGGAGATAAGCCCAGGGGGACAGGCTGATCAGAGCGATTATTGGAAACTGCTGGAATTTGCACGAGGGTAGTCTACAGTCTCTCGAGCCTCTGAGATTATGCATACATATGTTAGTGCAGATATGTTTATATCCATATGTACATATATATCCGTGGGGCGAATCAGGAGGAATCCCTTCATATCTCTAATGGACTTCAAGATGCAAAATATGGAGACACGAGAATTAGAATGCAAAAGACGTACCTTGTCATCCTACCATCAATGTCTTCGGTGTCAGTTATCTAAAGTCAATTTTGAAGACATTGGACTTTACATCATGTTGAGTCCTGAAATAATAGGCTTCTACGGAGACGGTCCTTTAAATTGAATATCTTTAAAATCACACATCATGTTTGGGTTATACATAGTACGCATGCACATACTGTCAGCCTAGGTCAAAATGGAATCGATAGTTAGCTGAACGAAGTCACGTTATCATCATCACGTTAACCCTCTAGATCCATTAGCCATTAGTCGATCGGTTCTCAAACAACGTACTTACCACTGCAATGTGTCTCCATAGTCGCATGGCCTCCTAATCTTCGGGCTGCCGCATCCGGATAAGACGATCAAAGCCTTGTCAAAGTCTGACCAATGCTTAATTGCACATCGAGGAGATAGAAGGATTATATATCGTCAATAGGGACTGAGTGAGAGTCGTCCCATAGAGGACGAGAGAGGAGAGAGAGAGAAAGAGAGAAAGAGAGAGAGAGAGAGAGAGAGAGGGAGAGAGAGAGCTACTGAAACGTTGAGGAGTTGCACAGTGCCCTCTCGCCTCCACGAGTCTTATTAACGATGATTGGATGATCGACTTGGTCAAGCCGAATTGCGAATATCCGGAACTGGGACGAGTTCCGACGTCAGAGACATGTCACTTGAGGATGCTTGGGCGTGTCAACGCTCGAGGATGATGATTTTCCTGTATCGTTTTCATTATAGGTGTTGTCACGTCGGATCAGCTTGGATTAGTCTCTAACTTCCGATACATCTAGGCTAGATATGGTATAAATTCAGAACGGTTCCTTAGGTGCAATGGTCGAGTAGTCCCGGCTGATGCAGCCATTGATTGATGCAGCCCTGGAGCAGTTCAGTTTTTCTATGAGGCATTGTACTATGGTGCCTAGATGCAGCCTAAATGTGCTGATGCATACAGAAAGTACAATATCCATTATCTGAATAGGTGGACCTTCTGTGCAGACGTGTCTCACAACCATGAGGAAAACTCGACTGTTGACAGACGTGCCAACTGTCAAGATCCTCAAGAAAAATTCTCCATGGCTTTGAATTTGTATAGATTTAATTCGGTTACACTATTCGTAGACAGTTATTCCCCGATGGATCATCTGAAAATGGCTACTATCTTTTATTTTGCAAAGTCTCCTGCGGCAGGGTAGTAGGGATATGAGCTATTTGGGAATGAGGAGACACACTGGGACAGAGATACCGAGAGACTTTCCAATGGTCCGATCGGGATGTCTGGTGGCTGCTGTTTCAATTTTGTCTATGAAGCAGGAAGTTCTATCAGTTGGGAAGATTGGAACTGGTAGATGAGAGAATCCGGTAGACAAGGAACCAATAACTTGATATGTACCTATATATATATGTATACATATACGTATGTTCGTGTATGTAATCTGACGGGAATCGCAGCACTTTGCGGAGAGTCGACAGACAATTCTGTATGCGGTTGTCGTACACAATCAGCTTCCCTTCCTCTCCTGCAGCTGTTTTAGGTTATATCCCAGTAGCGTTCGCGCTCATCCCGGAATCTCGCGGTTCGCCGGAAATGGATGCTCGAGAGGCAGCATAGAACACGGTGTTACAAACCGCGTATAGGTGCTCTCTCCTCCACTTGCTACCTGCTTATCGATGATAGGAAAACGTAATGCTTGATCCGTCCACTCCTTGCGTTCAAGATACCACTGGAGCACCTCGGATACTTGGCGAATTGATTTCTGTATTGTTCGTAGAATATTCGTAAGCCTGGACTGCACATTGTCAAGATGGGTTATGAAGTTTGAGGTTTTACTGATTGTCTGCCTTTTTGGGGTACCGTGGTCAAATAAAACACCCTTGGAACTGCTTCATGTGAGTCCGTAACAGCCTCACTAATTCTTCAATGTTGATCCGTATGGATGAAATTTTGCAGGTAGATCTGACAGATGGGGATCTTAGTTAATGTTTCGAAAAATATTGAACAAGTGGGGTACCATTGAGTGGGGGCTCATCGGATAGGTCTATGAGAATGAAATTGAGGTTTCATTTGCCATTTTTCACTTTTAAGCTCCGCTTGCGAAATATCAAGCTTTGGCATGATGTAGAATGTGCCCCCTTCTAATATTTCAAACGTTGATTCGAAAAAAATCTTAGTATCAGCATTTGATTAGAATTTTCGATTAAAAATATTTCGCTCAAGTACACCGACGAATTGCGGAGATGTTGACAATCAAGTCGATTTTGTGATGAGGTCATTTCGTGAAAATTGTATGGAAGTTCCATAAGATTTTCCTATTCGGATTGATATAAAAGTGGCATACGCGGTCCTGTGCCAATAATGGTATCTCTCTGCTTTGTCACTCATCCAAGCGATCATCAAATCCCATTTAAATTGGTTACTTCTATTTTTTTTCTATTCAACGAAACTTTTATAAATTATGTCCATTTTCCTTCCAACCCAGCGTATTCGGTGAAGATGTTATGCAAATCGCCAAAATATTCAGTGTTTGAAAGTCATGTTGCAATCAGATTGAGGGGCTGAGCCAAATATTTTTGCGCAAAAAAATGCAGACTGGGTTTTATTTTTCGGGGTTGGCCTCAATCGATAAGTCAGACTTCACCAAAGTGACACTCGAGACGTCCTTCGTTGAGGCAAGTGGCCTCAATTCTTGAAACTTTGCTGGCAAATCCAGCTACTTTGGTACTTCACTTCTGCAACTGAGACTTTCGGTTATACGTAGCTCGTTGATGCAAGTAACACTTGACTGAGTGCCAAGTTGGTCCTCCGAATGCGGCTGTCTAGATATCTCGGCAAATGATAAGGTCGATTGCTCCGATGCTTGCTGAAATTGCCCATTTGATTGCACGATACTCAAGGTGCAATTTAAACATAAGCTTCTTCATAATTACAATACTAAAGATTCTCTGAATTCTTGATGGTATTGCCGCACGATAACAATGTCGCGTTATCAACGTTTGCGAGAATAACAGGGAATTAATATCGATATTCAAATGAGCGGAATTTCTTGCCAAGCTTTGATTGTCCATTCTCTTGAATCGCGTTAGCATAAAACGGATGTGCCGCTCCAGGGAATTTAGTGCGGCTCAGGTAGCGAAATCTCGAGCACGCATTGTGCGGAGTTACCTAACTATATTAAACACGATTATGCAGCTACACAAGAAGATCCATGTGTGGTTTGGTTGTCAAGAGCTTCTCACGGCCTTCGCGTTAAGGGTAGTTGTGTGCCAGCGCGTAGTACAAATACAGTTACCGTACTTTAGCGCACCTGTACAGGGGGTCCCAAAAGACGCATCAGTTATGTCGGGGTGTTCATTGTATCGGGAAACGACGGGTATAAGTAGATCACAAAATTCTAGAAAGAAAAGTCCTTATGCATTCTTCTCTCTGATGCATTGTTGAGCAGATATTCATTGATTAACAACAGCCAATCTCGCGCTCCGTCCGGGGCTGCCGCACCTTGGAGGGCGTGGCGTCCTTTCCCACCACTCGCTGGCCGGCGTACCCGCGTAGTTCGTTCTGCCTGATGAGCGCATCGGATTGGCTATCACTGATCCATCAATACCCGCGTAACGATGCATCGGAGGGAAAAATGGATGAAGACTTTTCACTCCGGAATTTCAGGATCTACACGTCCATGTGCAGTTCCAACCTGTAACTTTTGCCACATCCTGTATAGTCGTAGTAGAAGCGTGCTGCAATTCGCGCGGTTGATTCTCTCGTTCGCACGTGGCGTTTGGAATTCACGGATTATTCCGTACACTACAGTGCTCTTCGAGAGGCCTCATCATCGATATGAACTATCGAAGTAATGTGGGCATACGGCGCGTAATGTATGTCGTTAGGGAGTAGTACAGCTGGCGTGAAAACGCACCGATATATATATAATAACATTAACTGTGTTGTGTCCAGAAATGTCGGTTCGTTTCTTGCTAGGAAACCCGTCCATTCCTATTAACCCTTGGAGCCTACGTGCGCTGCTTCAGGAGATTCTGCACACTTTGATACTACCACTGTTATTTCCTCTATCCGCATACACAATTACGATGAAAACTTACATATATACATATATATATACATCTCATATGGCACAGCCACACATGTAGAAAGGCCTCAGGCCTGCCTTTCCTCGCGTCATTTCCATCCCTCTCTCTTTCTCTTTCGCCCTCGACTTCTCGACTTTGATAACATCGTGCTCTAAGTCAGAATTGACTCACATCTGCATTCCAGGGTGCTCATTTTCCTTCAGTAATCTTCAATTCTATTGCGATCGCTATTCAGCAATCCTCATGGATCATCGTTACACATCGGAAACCCCAACAAATAATCACACTAAAATAATCGCAAAATGACAATAAAAATAAAATAAAATAATAATGATCACAAATTATAATAAGTAATTTAAAAAACGCAATAAATAAAGCAGAAACAATTTTTTTTAAATAAAGTATTCAACTCAATCGTTTGTACACCCCATGATTCGGAATGAAATGGTCCATGATAAACAAGCCCGCAATTAATTCGCTTTTCCTCAATAGATATTTTTTTCTCCGTGTGCTTGTTTTTTTATTTTTCTTCCGCATCGTCGGATGCTTCTCTATCGAAAGTGGACATTTAACGAGAGAGTCGAGGAGAAAGTTCAGAGGGGTTGGTGAGAAATGGAGACACCGAATGCGTTCTCAATTTGAGGACTTCGTCTGAGTGCCGTCGCATGCCCCTGGTCCTTTTACGATTTCCTTAATGTCCTAGGCGGCTCTAGAGGCCGAAAAAATAGGCTTTTTGAGGATTTTTTGTTTTCAGAAAAACTGCAAAATAAATCGAGCTTACAAAAAGGGTGTTTATCATACATATCAGTGACTGTATGTAATAATTTTTTTTAACGCGATCGATTTCAAAATGGTGGCTGTGTATCGTTTTTGTGATGACGTCTTCGTTTTTCCAGGGTCCACGGCCGGACAAACAACTCCTGTCAGTTTTTAATTATAATGAGAATCGGTTAAAAATGTTCTGAGTCATGTTTCCGGCCAACTTAAAAAATGCAGTTTTGGGATAAACGCGTTTGAAGTTTTGAGTCCGCTCGCTGCGGACCTGGCGGCCTTGTACTAAAATTCGAAAACCGGGTACTTTTCCGGCCATAATCTTTTGGGACATCATTTTTGAGGTCTTAGGGGACTATTACAAAAAAATCGATTTTTCGAAAATTCTAGAGTGACCCCTTAAGTAAACCTTCATTCCCCACCGCTCGTATTTTCCCATCTTGTCGCACGGATATTCATATCCGTCGCACGCTAGACGCTATCACGCTCATACTATCCATATAAAGATACATGCGCAGACAAACGTAAATATGCATATATGCAAAAAGGTGGTTTTGAGTTAATTCGACTTCTTTATTTATAGAATTCAAAATATATTATATAGAGGTCCACATATAGATTTTCCAAAATACGATTGTTCTACTTATTTTATTTAACGTAAATTATCTGTAAATAAATGTTGTGGAAACAAAGAAAAATAAAAGCAAATCACCTCTTACACTTTTATTATATATATAGCAGAGATAACAAATGTTAGTCACCTCGAATGTTTGGGAGTACCCCCCAAAAAAATTTAATTCCTTTTTCCACGCACCCTACCATATTCGTATATAAATATGTATATACGAATCACAAATATATCGTGGATGCATCGATCGCCACTGGGAGCTTCTGTGACATCGCTCAACGAGAATGCCACTCAGTTTTATATGAATACGCATACGCAAAGAAATATGGGTCAGTGTACGCTGGAAAAAAACAGTGCTGTTTCGACAAATTCCGCAGTGACGCAACGACAACTCCATTTTCAGTGTCTGCATTAAACAAAAAAAAACATTCATATAGCCGAGTGCTCAAAAAAATACTTGCACTCCTTTAACCATTTGTCTTCGTCGCTCGTGCAAAATTTTTAATCAAATTTTAATGAACTTTTTAATAAAAATTTTACAAAATAAAAGAAAAAGCCATTTCCTCGGAGATTGAAAATCTCGGGAAAAAACCTCGGGAAAAAAAAGATCACGGGTAAATACAGGCTTTTGTGCGAGGTATTGCGAGGCTACCATCGATTACGGAATCGTTCGGGCGTTCGACACGAAGCGGCTGGGGCTGATTGGGGCAATGAGAAAAGCGATTCCGATAATACCAGATAGTTTGACGGATATGGTTGCGGCATAACGCACTATAACGGATATGCATGTGTGTGTGTGCGGGGGGGGGGGGTGCAGACAAGGTTGTCAAATCCATCATTCTTCCCTATCAAGAAACTGCGATCCTGCACACATAGAAGGGTCAACGGTTGGTAGGCCTTAGGGCCCTATCCGATATAACCTCGTTTCACGTGACTTGCATCATTCCGTTCGCTGATCGTGTCGATATATCCATAATTTTGTGGGCCAATTTGAGGAGGCGGGGTAGGTTGCGTACACATAAACAGGGTGATTCACAGCTATTAGGGTTCCTTTTGTGAACACATGGGGTGTGTCATTGCGAGCAAAGCACTTTTTTTATATTCCTTGCCTTGAAAAATTGGCGGACGTATTCGTGTTCGAAGTCCAAGTACACTGCGACCTCTCATATCGGCGGGTGGCGTCTCAGATCGACCCCTGGATTATTATTAATTTTTAAAGGCGGGCCAATCAGGTGTACCCATATAGGTAGGTTTCGCCAATCGAACCGTAACGGCCAATACTTGGACCAATGTTGGCGGAGCGATGATCGATTAATTGTACGCCAATGCTCGGTTGAATATTGACTTGACGGATGTTCGGCCAAATATAGACTCGCTAATCATCGGCTTGTCGATACGAGGCCGATGTTTGGCGAAGTATAGGCTCGCCCTTAATTGGTTTGCCGATACGCGACCAATGTTCGGCCAAACATAGACTCGCTAATCATTGGCTTGTCGATACGAGGCCGATGTTTGGCGAAGTATAGACTGGCCAATGATTGGTTTGCCAATACGAGGCCAATGTTCGGCCAAGTATACACTCGTTCATTATTGATTTATCGATATGAGGCCGACGTTTGACGAAGTTTAGACTCGCCAATCATTGGTTTGCCGATACGAGGCCAATGTTCGGCCGAATATAGACTCTCTAATCATTGGCTTATCGATACGAGGTCGATGGTTGGCGAAGTGTAGACTCGCCAGTCATGTTTTTGCCGATACGCGGCCAATGTTCGGCCGAGTAACGCATGATCGAACCGCAATTCGTATATTGACGATTCATTGTTTCGCGTTGGAGTCATTGAGAGACGAGATAAATTCTTTGTACGAGTCCATTGGACATTATTCTTAACAAATATACTACCAAATCAATGCACTCATTGTTGGCCGATTGTCGAACGAGCTCATCCGCGATACTCTGCCGATTTTTATGAACCATTCTACATTAACAGAAAAATGCTATTAATATTAACTAACCGCATCTATTTATTTTTTTTTTATTTGAATTAACTAGATTTTTCGTGAAATCAAATTTTTCCTATTGCATTCCATTATTGAAATTATTCATTTTAAATATATTTATTTATTCAAATAAAACTTAAACTAATGAACGCATGGTCTGGCTTTATTGCAACACACATATTAAAGGGTTGTGGGGTTAGAGAGGGTGGAGAGAGAGGAATTATATATATATATATATATATATATATATATATATATATATATATATATAAAAGAAAGTGGTGTTAGTTACACCACTTATAACTCAAGAACGGCTGAACGGATTTAGCTGAAAATTGGTGGGGAGGTAGCTTAGAACCAGGAGACGGACATAGGATACTTTTTATCCCGTTCGACCGCGTTTCAGTCAAGTCACTATAAAACGTGGTATAACAAAAACACAGAACTCAATTTACTAGAAAACGATATTCATTGGGATACGACAATCGTTGAAGCCATTATCTCTGCATCTCCAAGTCAGATACGCACATTATTTGCTATCATAATTTCGACATGCTTTCCATCGAACCCATCTAACATGTGGCATAAATACAAGGATAATATGTCAGAAGATATTTTACATCAAAGTCGTGTCAGTTCCAGAAATCCCGATCTTGAGATGAATGAAGAGATACATAATCGGGCTTTACTCTTGATCGAAGACATGTGTTACCTTATGTGCGGCAGTTTATTAGTCAGATTAGGAATGCCAGCGCCAAATCGTGAAATAAATGACGCATTTGATCGAGAATTGGAACGGGAACGTGAATATGATCACCAGGAATTAGATTTAGTAGTTCAAACGAATGTACCACTGTTGAATCCCCAACAAAAGCAAGTTTATGATACATTAATGAAGGCAATTGATGATGGAAATGGTGGCTTATATTTCCTGGATGCCCCTGGTGGAACTGGTAAGACATTCCTGATGTCATTAGTTTTAGCCACTGTTCGTGCGAGATCCAACATTGCGCTTGCAGTTGCTTCTTCTGGAATAGCAGCCACATTGTTAGAAGGATGCCGTACGGCTCATTCAGCATTAAAATTGCCATTAAATCTTCAAACTATTGAAGAACCAATATGCAATATTTCAAAAAACTCCGCAATGGCCAAAGTTTTATCAGCATCGAAAATCATAATGTGGGACGAATGCACAATGGCGCATAAACGTGCATTAGAAGCACTCAACCGAACATTGAAAGATCTACGCAATGACTCAAGATGTTTTGGAGGTGCAATGATTTTACTGTCTGGCGATTTTCGCCAAACACTGCCAGTAATTCCAAGATGAACTGCTGCCGACGAAATAAACGCTTGCCTCAAATCATCGAATCTATGGCGCTATGTAAAGAAACTTCAGCTAACAACAAACATGAGAGTTGCGTTGCTTAATGATACATCTGCTAAAGATTTCTCTGAGCAATTGCTTACTATCGGTAATGGTCGAGTACCGGTCGACGAATCAAGCGGATTGATTTCTTTTCCTCAGAATTTCTGTAACTTTGTCTCATCGAAAGACGAACTTATCAACAAAGTATTTCCAAACATCATTACTAACTACAAAAATAATGAATGGTTGAGTGAACGAGCAATTTTAGCGGCTAAGAATAAAGATGTAGATGACCTAAACTACATAATTCAGAATGATATCATTGGAACATTGCATTTATTCAAATCAATTGACTGTGTAACAAACGAAGATGAAGCCACCAACTATCCAGTTGAATTTTTAAACTCTTTGGATGTGCCTGGCTTACCACCGCACAATTTACGCCTCAAGGTTGGCTCCGTAGTAATTATGCTTCGAAACATAAACCCACCAAAACTTTGCAACGGTACGCGTTTGGTGGTAAGTTAATTGATGATCAATTTGATTTACGCGACGATACTCAAAGGAAAATTCGAAGGTGAGGAAGTTCTCATTCCGAGGATCCCGATGATCCCAACCGATATGCCGTTTGAGTTTATAAGACTTCAATTTCCGATCCGTCTTGCATTCGCCATGACCATTAACAAATCACAAGGACAATCTTTGAAAGTTTGTGGTCTGAATCTTGAAAATAAATGTTTTTCACATGGGCAATTATATGTGGCATGTTCACGGGTCGGAAGCCCATCTGCGTTGTTTGTATTTGTGCCTGATAATAAAACAAAAAATGTCGTGTATCACAAGGTGCTTAACTGAAGAGTACAACCGATGCACCAAAATACATAAACAATAAAGAATCATTGAAATACTTGATTGTTTATATTTATATTTTTCCTAATAAAAAATTGAATTGAATAAAATCCAAAATCTGCTTATTTATTGCCTCTAAGGCGGAACAGAGTTCGCCGGGTCAGCTAGTATATATATATATATATATATAGGTTAGGTTGGAAATTCTATAACATTTCATTCGATAATACTCTCTAATTATCACAATTATCACAATGATATCAACTAATTAATATAGTTTATGTGATACAAATAATGATGAGAATCCATTTGGTCTCTTATGGCATATCTGCGATTCATATGTTACGAGCACTCGGTAGGATAGGGGCAGCGGGCTTGGCTATGAGTAGGAAGGTTCAAGGTTCGAGTCCCACATAGGAGAAATATTTCCTTCGAATTAATCGTTTCGAAAGACCAGGTCATGACGAATTACAATACAAAAATAATTAATTTTTTTTTCGGCAGTGCAGGACCAATTTTGGTGATCTATATCGGGTCACAATTATCCGCCAAGACTCGGTCGATAATCGGGACAAGCTCGAGTGCCAATGATGGCAATCTTGACGGGGACTTATTGTTGGCTGATTCTCGAATAAACTCCTACGCGATGCTCGGCCGATTCTCATAAGCCATTCTGGGGCCAATATTGACTGCGATTATCGGGCCGCTCTTATCATCCGAGGCTCGGTCGATGATCGGGCCAAGCTCGAGTGCCAATTTTGGCAAGCTCGGTGTCGAGCATCGGCCAATCGTTGGCCACTACCGATCGCCCTACATGGGTACCCGCCTTTAAACATTATAATTCAGGGGTTGATCAGAGACCCACACATGCTTATATCAATCGACTCAGAATTTCACCCCCAATCCCCCATTTCAGGGAACGCATTCAGTTCTGGGACACCCGGTATAGGTATGAACGGAGACGCAGCACATATATAGTTGGCACGAGTTAAAAAAAAAAACTTAAAAATTCAATATCTCGAAAACTATTGCGAGTCGCCAAAAATCCCTTTAGGGGTGGTCTTAAAATATCAAAAGGAAGGTTTGTGCAAAATTTCACCGCGATCGGGAGGGGGCGGGGTGGAACCTTATCCTCAAAAAAAAATTTTTAAATTCAATATCTCGAAAACTATTGCGAGTCGCCAAAAATCCCTTTAGGGTTTGTCTTAAAATATTAAAAGGAAGGTTTGTACAAATGTTAAGCTCCACCGAAGGTTGGGGGTTTTCGGAACCTTATCCCACCATGGGAAGCCTGTTAGTTGTGAATTGCCTTGTATACACGTACGGGCATAGACGCGTCGCCCTTTTGGCCCTCGAGTCATCAATACGTGATGGCTCTTCACCTTTCGCGAACCGTTATCACTATCTACACGGCGAGCTCTCTTCCACGGGGAAAATCACCCACACGTGTGCTGTTGTAGGGCTACACGTTGGCCGCAGTTAGTAATGCCTGGCCAGACAACGTCGACGGTGCGGAATCCTTAAGGGGCTATACCAGTGTAAACGCTGAAAATTTGGGTGATTTTCGGGAATTTTTTGGAAGAAAAGTACGCAATTTAATGTTTCGGAAAATTAAGAATATATTTGTTTATATTCGACCTATATTACATAATTTTTTCATAGAAAATTATTGAGATTCAAGCGACTTATGCGCTGCCTTCGGAGGCGCCAAAAAAAAGTTTCTCCACTGCTGACATGATTCCGGCCAATTGAGTAGCTGAAACCGAAAAAAGAAAAAATGTCGTTAAACTGGAAGGTATTTCCTGTATAATGACGTAGGATTTTCGAAAAATATCAAAATCTAACAAAATGGCGTAGTTATGAAAAAAGTCTGTTTTCTTGCCTATAAAATGGTCATTTTTTCAATGCCAAATCGTCAATTTTCATCCAATCAAAAATATTCTACGGCATTGTAGAGTAAATATATTCAAGAATACTCAGTTCAAATTTCAAGTCAATCGGATAATTGCTCTTTGAGTTACAATGTCAGCAAACATGAAAAATCTCATTTCGAGAAAAACGCGTTTAAAGGTTTAACTATCGACTTTTGCAGGATAAAATGATATTGATATAAATGATATAAATGATAATGTTATTCTTGAAAGTATAAACTGTCGAAAAAGGCACAAAAAATCGATTTTTTGAAAGTGTCACACTGGTATAGCCCCTTAATATTTTTGGCGATAAACAATATTTGTCGCCGAAAAAATTGTTTGTAAAACGTATGCGTAAAAATAGGCTTTTTGTCTCTCTACTTATAGTTTTATTCTGTAGCTTTTATATTTTGAGTTATTGGAGTGTAGAAATTAAATTTTTTCTTTTGCAAGATCCATAAGGTTTTTGATGGGCCCACATTTTATGGAAATTTTTGTGAAAGTGTTTTGCCAGGCCAGACGGGAGAAGCGGCGAGACAGAGACAATTGAGTTTTTTAATATTATATAAAATATATTATAAAATATAATTTATTTATAATATAATAATAATATTATATAAAATAAATTGGAAAACACTTTGGTAAAATATTTACCAGTTTTTCCGTAAAATAGAGGCAATTTTTTTTTTTCAATTGGAACCCCTAAATAATGTAACGACTCACAATATGAAGGGTGGCGACGAATTATTGCCAGACGTTTTTTTCGGCTGGAAAGAGGCCGGAATTTTTAATAAACCGTTTTTTTGGAGATAAAAATCCAGGTCTTCATTCAGAAAAGCCCGTTATCTAAATATTCACAAATACTTCGAAATTAGCCCATAAAAAGTTTTCAAACGATACGTCACTTGCTTTCTTCGAAAGCCATTATTTTTGGGCTTCAAAATTCATCGAAAATTTCAGCGCTCATATTTTCGGCGATAACGGAGGTAAAAGAAGAATCGAACGTTCTTCGAACAAAAAACAAATCAAATAAAAATAAAAATGAAGAATATTTTTAGCATTAGCTTCTTTTAGAGCTAAAAATTACCTCTATAAAAAAGATGCGTTTTTCTATGAACTATTTTGAAAAAAATATTCCAAATTTTCCAAGTACCACAACACTAAAAAAAACGAAAAACCTTTAATTTTTTAATTTTTTAACCCCAATGACTATGTTGATCCTGCTGAAATTTACACTGAATTTTCTTTTATTAGTGTAAACCAACATGTGTAAGTTTCATTCTAGGCTGGGCTTGCGTTCAGTTAATATCGTCGTCTTAAATTTACTGGGAAATTGTTTTTGTTGAATAACTCAACAATTTACAATTTTTAAACAAAAATAGCAATGACTAAACTTGTAGTCAATCGAGTGCTTTACAACTTTGGTCATTACAGTTTTTTCTCTACCATCGACATTTTTCGAATTAAACCTGCAAAAAGCGGCTTCTGCATTATCTCGTTCATTTTTTACTTCAGGACATAAACGAACATGAATAATGTACATTTTCAGCAGGATCAGCCTAATTAAAAGGGGTTAAAAGTTTAAAAAATGAAATATTTTTCTTCTTTTTTTAGTGTTGTAGTACTTGGAAAATTTTGATTTTTTTTTTTCAAAATATATCACAGAAAAACGCATTTTTTTTGTACAGGACATTTTTTCGTACGACGAGAAGATCACTACGATACGATCATTTGAAATTTTATCACGTGTAATATCTTATCTCCGAGTTAGCCGAGTTAGCGAGCCGATAAAAATCTGAACAAAATTCCACGTGGTCAAAATATATGATACAAAAACATCACCAATTTTGAAAAAGATTGAAGAAGGCCAGGCTTTTAGGCCGTTCGAAAACACTTGGAATAACTATATATATATGCACATCATCTTCCGTTCCTTGAGTAACTCCCTATGCAACCCTCCTTTTCTGACACAACGTCGTCATTCCCATCGGAGCTAAAGAGCCGTATACGGCCAGTTCTCTTTGGATAATGTAGTCGCTTCGAGGACCTACATCCGTCGCCGGATGAAAGATTCGAAGCGAGGGCGAGAGAGTGAGGGGGGAGGAGAGTGGGATCGCTGATGCGGCCGACGCGTATAAGTAGTCTGGGGTCGTGGATGCGTATGTATAGTACTGAAGGTACCAAGTAGACAGAGAGTACTTGGCGTCGTACTTGCCTTGCCCTCCATCACGATTCCTTGAAAGCTACTCCTATTGCCACTCACACATGTATGTGTGTCTATGGATCTCCCCAGGGACACCAACCGCGATGGTGAACGATCTCTCTATTTCCATGTGTATATATATATACATACACACAGACATATCTATGCATAAATGAAATTGTGTGCATGAACCTGTGTGCATGTGTGTGCTCAAAACCGTTTGCTGATCGATTTTCCATTCGCGTTCTCTTGTAGTCCATATATATGTATGTACATGTACATTTATACATATGTCCAGGGTCATCCCATAAATAATGCGGTTTTCATTTAATTGCATGAACTAAAGTCGAAGGGTGAGGGGACCAACTACCTGCATCAACTTGACATCAAAGCAGGTGGTAAATAAACATGAAGGAGGGTATGTTGTAGATTGAAGAAGAATTTTGTTCATCTTAAAATTGAAAAATAAACGAAGTATACAAAAACTGCATTATTTATGGGATACCTATTTAGATATATGGAGTTGCATGCAAAATTGTCCGGCTAAAGATAATTTTATGATGGAGTAACGTTTAAAGGATGCAAAATAGAAACACCAACATATCATCGTAAAGTTCTTTTATTATGCAATCGAAACGTGTTATTGAAAAATTATATATCACTATTCATAATTGTTTATAACCAAAATAACAATTTTCGCTTTTTCATAACTATCCGGCCAAGTACGAATTACGCACTATATACAAAGTAAAAATATAGTAACTCAAGAAAAAAATTGATAACGGTAATAAATGTAAGATTTTCATCAATACTTGGTAGCCATGCCCTTCGAAGCTATCACGGCAGCAGATCGGTGAGGCATCGATTCAATAAGTTTGATGATTCTATCTTGAGAGATATTTTTCCACTCTTCTTGGACTTTTCCCCACAAAGCAGCTTCATTGGCACAATGTTCAGTTTCTACTCTTCGTTTGAACTCTTGCCATAAATGATCTATGGGATTCAAGTCCGGAGATTGACTCGGCCACTTTAAAACTCGCATATTTTTCTTGCTAAAAACCTGCTGAAGGAGCTGTGATCGATGTTTTGGATCATTATCTTGCTGAAAAATCCATCCTTGTGGCATATTCTGACGAACATAAGGCAGCATTTCTGTTAATATAATATCTCTGTACATAGCAGAGTTCATAGTGCCTTCAGTTTTAAAGATTGGACCGACGCCTTTCCAAGAGAATACACCCCATAGCATAAAGCTACCTCCACCGTGTTTCACAGTTGGTGTTTGGTATCGCGAATAATTTCTAGTTCCTTTTGGTCGTCGAACGTACTTTTTCCCATCATTTCCAAACAAATGAATTTAAGTTTCGTCTGAGATCAGCACTTTTTTCCAATCTTCAACAGTCCAGCTCTGGTATATTTTCGCGAATTCTAATCTGGCCTTCTTATTTTTTTTACTGATCAGCAGTTTTTTAACTCCAACACATTCAAAAAGTCCCACTTCTGTCAGTTACGTGAAACAGTACTTTGGCTAACGTCGGCCAAATTTTCTTCGCATAATTCACGTGCGATGATGGCAGCATTCTTTTTTACGTCTGCGACAGCCTTTCTTCTCATCACTTTATCGACACGATTAGTTGCTTTCCTAGGTCTCCCAGGACAGTATTTATCTTCTAGAGTACCTGTAGTCTTGAATTTATTTATTATATCGTAAACAGTCGATTTTCCGATCCCCAACATTTTAGCTATTTCACGTGAAACTTTTCCTTCGTTGTGCAACTTGATAACCACTTTACGTATATCTAAAGACGTGCGTTTCGACATCTTGACTGAGTGTTACTGATCGTATAATGCAAAAGGACCAGAGCTCTTGATGTTTACATGATTTCGCGACTGATAACGTGAACAAAGTGAAGCGAATTATATCTTCTTGGAATTTGGCCAGACATTTATGAAGCAGCAAAACGTGTTATTTTTCTTACAAATAATTGTTAATCGTTATGAATAATTTTTGAATTACATATTTTGATTGCATACTAAAAGGACTTTACGATGATATATTTGTGTTTCCATTTTGCATCCTTTAAATGTTACTTAATCATAAAATTATCTTTGGCCGGGCACTTTTGCATGCAACTGAATATATATATATATCAAAATTTCTTTTATTTTTTTTCCTTCTGGATTCTCTTGCTATTGTTGGGTACTAATAAAAGAAAATTTCTCTAAAAAATGGGCGCGGTCACTCAATTTTTAGAGGTGGCTATCTCGACTTTTTTGTATTTGAATTTTTTTTAATAAACGTATTGCATTTAAGCATAGTCATGGCTTCGGAATACGGATAAAAATGACATCCAGCAGCTATTTCGTAACAAAAATAAACTCTAACAATTTAAAAAGATTGCAATATTCACAATTCAAATCCATGTAGATCAATAATGGCGTCTATACTACTCTCGTTATTCTCGTAGATTTATTTATACGCATTAACATTTCGCACTTTTTACGAAAAATTAAATTATAAGCTTTTATTCATAAATCATGTATTTACATTTTCAAAATGCTACACTTACATTATCTTCAAACTCATTTATATTCGCGCATGCCACTGCGCATACCACTGTGCATGTCATTGCGCATCCGCGGCGCCATTTTGTATTGGCGCAGCGCATTTGTAAGTGGTGTTATTTTTTTTCATTGTGACTCAATTAAAGACAATTTTAAACAATGGCTCGGAAAAACGAAGACAACAAGATTTGGCTAATCGGCAAGGAAATTTCGAAAATACTGGTCCTTCGAGCCGGATCTGAGATTCCAGTCTCACTTATTTAATCAGTGAAGTGAAAGTGTGAAATTGGCGCAGTCGAATACAAGGCGCACGACGACGCCTAGGGCGGAGAAGCATCTCATCCTCCACCAGCGGATCACAACGTCACTAGCGCCAACGATTTCACGCCACAAGGGTAAGCTCGTTAACTGTATCAATTGCCAATCACTTCCCTGTGCCTTTTACATTCACCCGCTACGCTTCACAATCGCGAAAAATGGCTCCAAGGCCAGTAAACGCAAGGCTTAGGGATCAGCTTGTTCGAAAACGCGGGTCCCTAAAGGGTAAAATCACAACCTTCAAGAGTTTATTGGACAATCAAGAAGTCAATCCTGACATCTACATATTAAAGGCGCACATGGGTCGGCTAGAAAATTCTTTCGCGAAGTTGGAAGATTACACTAGCGAACTGCAAGAGCTGGAGCCAGAAGTCAACCATTACGCAGAACAATCAACGATGCAAATTGAATACGCAAACATCCTAGCAAAATGCTATAGACTTCAGGATAGAGTCACCCAAGCAGCAGCAACAGCAGCGGCAAGCTCATCTTCCAGCATTCGCGCGTTACCGAATACATTCGCACCAATATCCGCACTAGCACGCCTTCCAGAACAGAGTCTTCCGAAGTTCACAGGAAAATATGAAGACTGGCTGAGTTTTCAAGATGACTTCCAGTCGACTATCGGGCGACGACCGGGTCTCAGCGACACCGAAAGATTAAAGTATCTGCGGTCATGTCTTAGCGGGGAACCCGAGCGTCTTGTACGACAATTCGAGACCACGGACGAGGGCTACCGAAGCGCTTGGGCGCTTCTAAAAAGGATGTTCGAGGACAAAAACAAAATTTGCGAACGCCACGTAACGGAGATTTTCAACATCCCTGCAATGCAAGGAGAGTCAGCACAGAATCTCAGCGAAGTGTTAAACAAACTCGAACTTCATTGCTCGGCACTCAAATCGCTGGGCGAAAACATATTCAGTACGATGATGCTCTGCATCGCACTGGCAAAAATCGACAAACCCACACGCAAGCAGTGGAAGATGTCTCTCAAGGAAGATGAGTTGCCAACATACGACCAACTCATCACATTTCTTCGAAAAATAGTCATCTTATCAGACGAGCCTCTCAATGCTTTCAAGGATGGAGGCTCAAACGGTCAAGGTAAGGTACGCAATGCCTTCCAAAATGGTCAGAGCGGAAAGACTCCGAAGCAGAGTCGAACATTCGTGACCACCACGTCGCACGAATGCCCGATGTGCAAGGGCAGTCATCAGCTATTCCAGTGCCAGGAATTCAAGAGGCTCACGCCGAAGGAAAGGTTCGACGCAGCAACGCGGGTATCCGCGTGCATTAATTGCTTGCGTTTAGGCCACAGCGTCAGACAGTGTACGTCGAATTTCACGTGCAAAACGTGCCGCAAGAAGCACAACACGTGATTGCATTTCTCAGAATCGCCGCAACCATCGTCTGTGGCGAGCGAAGCAACGCAAGCATGACTGGCAACACCGCAAGTCTTGGCAGATGAAACGGGAGTTATTAGCTTGATGGCCAGCATCCCGTCACGTGATCTCCTAGTGACAGCAAAGATCAACGTATACAGCTCATCAGGAGAACTCATATCATGCCGAGTCTTGCTTAACACTTGCTCCAACAGCAACTTCATGACCGAAAGGTTTGCAACACTTCTCAATTTACAAAAGAAGAGATTTACAGTGCCAATTGGGGCCATGAATCAAACTCGAACGGTCACAAACAATCTCGTGACCGCACGATTAAAGTCGAAGATCTACAACTTCGAAACGACTTTGAGCTTCCTGACGATTGACGAAATCGCAGGACTCGTGCCAGATGAAAGGATCTCCCGACAGTCATTATCGCTGCCGCGCAATATTCAGCTCGCGGATCCGGAGTTCGACCATCCAGCGCCAGTCGACATGCTAATCGGCTCCGGCACAACATTGTCCACCTTCTGCGTAGGACAAATAAATCTCTCCGCACCCGAACCGGTGCGATGGTCTAGTGGTTAGCGTGCTCGCCACTAAACCAGCGGACCGGGAGGTCCCGAGTTCGAATCCCGGTCGCGTACATTTCGTCGTGAAATGTTTTTCTTCGGCATTTCGCGGCGAAATAAGACTAGTTCCACGACCGGGGGGCGAATTCGATGACCGGCTGTATTGGTATAGGTTTTCCGCAGTTTCCCTATACCCATGACAGAAAATGTCATGATGAATATAATACGGAGGGGGAAGTCGGCTGCGGCCGCAAGAGGGGGGAACAGAGAGGAAGATGGAGAAAAAAGGAAGTAAAACAGTAGAGGAAAGAATGGTCATAATGTGGGGAAGAATAGGTAACAAACGCGAAAAGCGTGTACCAAAGGAAAAAACCAATAAAAAAAAAAAAAAATCTCCGCACCCGGTGGTCCGGATCTCTATTTACAAAAAAACACGCTTGGGCTGGATCATCGGCGGTGCTATTCGAACAAATGACTTGTCGCCGTGCAACCGACAATGTCATGCCACCACAATGGAAGGCATCATGAAACGCTTCTGGGAAATCGAGGAAATTGACATAAAACGTCACAACTCACCAGAAGAAATTAGCTCCGAGAATCACTTCCGAAGAACGGTAAGACGAGACAACGATGGTCGATACATCGTTGCACTCCCGTTGAACAGCAGAAGGGATCAGCTCGGCGAGTTTCGATCAATGGCCACGAAACCCCTTATCGGACTCGAGAAAAAATTGCAAAAAAATCCAGAGCTTAAAATACAGTACGATGCTGTGCTCCAGGAATACCTGACCTTAGGACACATGTCAAGGGTTCAGAACGACACCGCGACAGGGGGAGGTTTCTATCTTCCTCACCACGCGGTTATCAAAAACAGTAGCCTGACCACCAAGGTCAGAGGTGTCTTCGACGGATCAGCGAAGTCCAGCACTGGAGACATCGAGAAGATGTACCGACAATTCAAGATTCGGAAGGAAGATCGGAAATACCAAAGGATTCTGTGGCGCGACGCCAGTGGCTTAATAGCCACATACGAGTTGAATACCGTGACCTTCGGACTGGCTCTAGCACCCTTCTTGGCTACCCGTTGCCTTCAACAGTTGGCTGAAGATGAAACAACCAACTTTCCAAGGGCTGCTGAAATCATCAAACGTGAACTGTACGTCGACGATCTCATTACCGGAGCGGCAACATTCAACGACACTCTGCAACTTCGAAACGAAGTCAATGCATTATTGCAACGAGGCTGTCTCAACCTTCGACAATGGGCTTCCAACGAGCCACGCCTCCTTCAAGGTCTTCCATCCGGTAGCGTAAATCTCAAGCTACAATCGCGGCAAGACCAAACTATCAAAACTCTCGGCGTGCATTGGAACTCCGAACAGAACTCGATCATCTACACCGTCAGTCCTGTCTCGCGAGATCATCGCGTTACGAAAAGAATCATTCTGTCGCGTTTCGCCAGAATATTCGACCCCCTGGGTCTGTTTGGTCCAGTGGTGACACAGGCGAAGCTCATCATGCAACGACTGTGGAGGGAGAAACTCGATTGGGACGAATCCATTCCGGCAGAACTACAAACCGAATGGAACAACTACGCATCACAATTGAGTGTTCTCAACGACTTGGACTTCAGCAGAAGAATTACTACCCCACAATGCGAAGAAATTCAACTGCATGGATTTTGCGATGCTAGCGAAAAGGCCTACGGAGCCTGCATTTATATCAGAGGCATCAACAGCAATGGGAGCATCTCACCAACGCTCCTCTGCGCCAAATCTCGTGTCACACCGCTCAAAAGGGCGAAAGATGGGCCGAGCAAGGCCTGCTCACCAGAAGCAGTCTCAGCAATCTAGCACATTCCACCCATGACAATCCCAAAGCTGGAGCTATGTGGAGCTATGCTTCTGGCCAAACTTTATGACACTGTCCATTAAGCGTTGAACATCAAAATCCACAAAACAGTTTTTTGGTGCGATAACACGGCGGTACTCAACTGGATCAATACACCGCCATACCAACTTTTGACATTCGTAGCTAACCGGGTGTCCATCATCCAAGAAAAAACACACGCTGGTAGTTGGCGTCACGTCCGGTCACTCGACAACCCAGCAGATCTCATTTCGAGAGGTCAACAACCGTCGGAGTATATCTCGAGCCTCAAGTGGAAAAATGGACCGCAATGGCTTGCTCAAGACGAATCTACATGGCCACAACTCGGAGTACCAACAGTGGATCAGTTACCCGGACTACGCAAGGTCCAATGCCTTGCAACACCAATTCATAGCGATATCATTACACGCTATTCATCAATAGTGAAGCTCCGGCGATTCATTGCATATGCCCGGAGGTTCAAGGCGCCGCAGACTAAACAAGGTCACCTCACGTTTGAGCAGCTTTATACGTTTGTCACAGAAGTAGAAGCAATCCTTAATTCACGCCCGTTTACTCCTATCTCATCAGATCCCAACGATCCTCTTGCACTCTCACCTGGTCACTTTCTGATTGGCAATACATTAACGAGCGCACCTGAAACAAATTTCGTCAACATTCCATCCAATCGGCTATCATTATGGCAGCACATACAAAAGATGAAGCAGGATTTTTGGACCAGGTGACACAAGGAACATTTAAACGAATTAAATATTCGTCACAAATGGATTCGAGGCTCCCACAGCATCCAAGAAGGCTTTCTCGTACTTCTCAAGGAAGACCATCTACCTCCTCTTCGATGGCTCATGGGAAGAGCTATCGAGACTCGACCCGGTTCAGATGGCATCGTAAGAGTAGTCAAGGTCAAAATGTCCACGGGAATCTTTGACAGGAATGTTCGCAAGCTCGCACCACTGCCATGGCTAACTGATAGTGACAGTGATGGTGATAATCACAAATAATCAATTTAGAGCCAATTAACGCAATTGCGAACTCATCTACAAACTATACTCAACCATAACCTTCAATTGTAATGTAATTGTGGTAATCGCACTTGATCGGTACCCTCTCAAGGGGGGAGTCTGTTCCGTCGCATACGGAACGAGCGAGCAGTTTATTATTAATTTTATTGAAAATAAGAATTTAGCTAGTGTTAAAATTTTCTATATAATTATAATTATCCACATCGTCCCAAGGTACTACAGGGAAGAGTATTTCTCTCTTACCTGAAGTCCATAAAAAAGGGTCAATAGCCCACGCACGGGTTTGCTCGACGACTCGCTCGCTCGGTGAACCACGTGCAGGGCAATTCAACATTTGGTTCGCAAATGTTACTTTTATTTTTCTAAGCCTTTATACGTGACTACGTTCAAACTGCGCATATCGGCGCACCAATGTACCCCCAATAAAGGGATTTACCTTTATTAGGGGTTTATTAGGTTTTCAACTAACCACCTTCACCACATTAGTTTGAGGTGCGGGAGTTCAATCACGGGATTGCAGTGTCGAATCTCACGCGTTCGGTATCAGGATTTACGACCCTGGTTGACTTGCATCAATAAGTCGAGTCGCACTGTGACCGTGAACGGAACAAATACGTACCCGTCATTTACCGTCAAATCGGAAAGTTTTGAGTTTGTTCTTTTACAAACAAGAGAGAAAAACTGACAATACGTCGAAGTGCACAGGAAACGATCAAAGAAGTTTTCGAACAATGGAAATGTGCTGAAATTCCAATGCGTCGATCGAATAACGCAATCGTGAAATTAATTAAACTCCATCAAGTCTGAAAAAAACTTTTAAAAAATCGGGTTAAAAAGAATTTGCCGTCACAAATATTAAAGGAGCGTAAATTTAAGAGAGATTTGGACAATCTGTTAGACGTTGCACATTTTCGTTCTGCCCAAAATGTCAACGAACTTGAGCGATTATTTTTGCTATCACAACGGAGAAATAATCGAAACGACCCAGCACTCTCTGCAATTACAGAGGAAACTATAGAATCACCGTCTCCAACTTCTAACGGCGATGCAAATACAAAATATCTCGAAGATGACGAAGTCAGTGCAGCTAATGATTGAAACGTCCGAGAGCGCGAATCTAGATCGCACTTGTCTTGCTGTTGTCGAATTGTGCTCTGCTTTTCATTTACTTTCTCATTCAATTTGGAACAATTTATGTTTTAGTTTTGATTCAGACTTTGTCTCAGTGCAGTATCTCCTCAGAGTCGCAACCTTCAGAAAAATTGTCACGGACAATGTCAAATTTTGAGGACGAAATAGAAGTCGATCAAAATAAAACGAAAAAAAATTAACATATTGACTCCAGGCCTCGTTTCTGCACTTGACAGGACTAGGACGAGCAGCAGAAACGCTGCACATATTTTATCTGCCACGGTTCAAAGCCTTGAAATGAACTTGGACGATGTGAATGTTGGTTACAGCGCGATACACAGACACAGATAAAAAAAGAGAAAGACGATCGCACAAAATATAAAAGCTGATATACAAACAGCAAATTCATTGGTGGTTCATTGGGATGGAAAAATGCTCTCAGATATTGTCAACTGTGGTAAAGTTGAAAGGCTTCCGATCGTTATAACTGGTCCCAATACGGAGCAATTGCTTGGAGTCCCGAAACTCGGCCGAGGAACGGGAGGAAAACAAGTCGAAATAATTTTCAAAAGGTATTGTTATTAAAGACTCATATACGCACTTAAGGTGCCAAAAATGCGATCAATTTCAATAGTTTTATGTATACCGAAAAAATGCATCTATTGAGATAATTTGTTTCTTCAAAGAGGTATTGTTATCTATAGAATTGGAAAATTTTATGAAAATATAAAATTAAATGAGCTGTCCCACATGGAAATAAAATATACAAAAAATATATCGAAAGATACATAAAACATATATTAAATACATTTTGTACGAAAAGTTGGATATGTCAAGTATAATTTTGGATATGATTAAAAACCTATACGATATATAAATATAAATCCATTTAAGATACATTAAATATATCAAACATACAAACTGAATGTATGTTTTATATATTTTAAATATGGTTGGTTAAGCAACTTGAGTAACAGATGACGTTGCAAATTAAAAACATCTTCAAGTCGGTATCTCGCGAAGACCTAGCCGCACTAGCCGGAATAAATGATCGGACAAAAAAATTGAAGGTTATGTAATCTCCTAATTCTATTCGATTATCGCTCTCTATGCGAACGCAATTAAGGGACAACATCACTGTGACCCCCTGTTTTTTTGCCATTTTTCAAGAATTTTTTTTGTGGGAAAAAAAGAGATTTTCGAAATTTTGTTTTGTTTTGTTCGTTGTTTATTGAAGATACATAAAAAAAAAATTTCAAATTTTTCACGCCCCATGGTGACGCTGGGGAAGCTCCCGCGTCAGGTACTGTTGCCTCTGCAGTGGTTCGCGGTACGCAGCAGAACTCTCTTCAAAGTCGATCTGAAAAAAAATACCGAGTGTTTTCGTTAATAATATGATATTTTGAAGAGAAGTACATAGGGATTTGAAAAAATATTGATTTTAAAAAAATAGGCACGCTTTTGAAATTAAAGGACGATTTTCGAGCAAAATTTCTCGTCGAAAATAGGCTATAACTTTTTTTATTATTGAGATATTGAAAAAATCCTATGTGCTTCTTTAGATAATCCAGTTTTATTGATGCAGTCCAAATTTGAAGTCGATCGGATAAAAATTGCTCTAGTTCTGCTGCGTGCCGCACTCAAAAAAGTGGTTTTGAGAAAAATGCGTTCAAAGTTTTAGGTTTGTTAATTTATGCGATAAATTGGAAAAAAAATTGTTTACCTTTAATCAGCGATGCCGGCACCATATAGCTGGCCTTCAAGAAGCAAATCATTGTCCCTAGCATCTTTTCTCGAACTTGTAGAGGCTCTTCTTGCCTTTTGTGCAGCGTCTGTGAGCGAGCGCTCCGCCAGCTCGATCCGCGCTGCGTCGGTTTCAACGCAAAAATTGAAACAATTTGGGCCGATAGTTATCCCCAACGTCTCCAAAACTTTCATGAGGCTTCTCAGGCCATCATTGAATAATAATACCGCGATATCAGCTGTAATATCGACGATTGACGATTGACGACTTGAAAATTTTTCAATTATCGCCACCTATGGCTTTTTTTCGAAACTACATTTATAACAATAGCCGGTATTTGTGAAGGGAGACAAAAGAATACCTGGGAAAGACCAGCAGGACCTGGGAAAGGCCCGGTATACCTGACGACCCACAGTAGGAGAAAAGCCCAAAAACCTGGCCAAAACCCCAAAAAATAAATTTTCGAAATAGGGTCAGTTGAGTAGTCATTCAGGTAGAGGACTAGTAACTGCATTCTATTGTGGAAGGGAAAGCCCTTTAAGTGTATACCTGCGCCGCAGCGTCAGTTGGCAGTTAGTGTTCGTGAAGAGTGTACGTGTCACGCGCTGAACAGACGAAAATAACGCTGACTTCAAAAACCCATAACTTTAAAGTGACGGGTTTAATTTCAATTCTGCAACATGGATACGACTTCTGGAGGTATGTAGAACATGTTTTTACATCGGTTGAATCTAAAGTTTATGTATAAATGATTGAAATGTAGTATAGCCTTCGGCATAAATAAAATTGAATAATTTTGAAAACTTATATTTTCAACGGTCCGAAAAGTTATATATTTTGTCACATTTTGCAAAGCTCCTAGTCGCGGCCTTTAGTTTAATGTATAAGCTTTCGAAATTTACAAGAGTTACCTGCGGAAAACGTGCGTCTTGTCCGTTATGATTTTTTTCGCATCGTGCGGTAGCCGAGCGTGCACGCGGCACTATTGAGCAGCCTCTGCGCCTCTATCTGAGAATGGGTGAAGTAGCATCATAACGGACAAGACGGCTGTTATACGCTTGAAATAAATTATTTTAATATATATGTATGTGTATATATATATATATAAATGTTCTGTGATTTAATTATGATATATACGTATGCATATATATATATACATATTAAAATCAACCACATAAAAATTTCTTAAATATGAATGAAATGTTATAACATTCAAATAAAATATTAGAATATATATATATTATATAGTAAGCAAAGCTTTCTTTTAACCAAATCCATGTCAATATTTTCTGTCTAATTTTTTTTAAATTATTTCAATTATTGCGGTTATTTATTTGGTAAAATAATGTACATTGTTCAAGTTTTTGTATTAATTGAAAATTTTATCTTTTCCTTTAACACCAATTTGTCCCGAAGAAAAAAAAATTACCCAGGAACGCAAGAGGGCCATTCAAGAAGGATTCAAGAAGCAATTGGGTCTAAATATCGATCGCCCAAAGCCTGGATACGGCAGCAGCAATGATGGCAACACAGCTCGGCGATTCTTTGAAAATTCGACGGTTTCCGCTGCGATAACGGGGGTCAACGAAGAAGTTATTAAACGCTTGTACGTAATCCTACAAGTTATATCGTGTGGCCACGAGATAAACTGTGAAAGATTTGAACAGTATGCTATTGAAACGGCAAGAAAGACCGTTGCATTATACCCTTGGTACTCCATGCCTACTTCGGTGCACAAACTATTAATTCATGGTCCAGTGATAATAACTCATGCTCTATTACCAATCGGCCAATTATCCGAAGATGCTCAGGAAGCTCGAAACAAAGACATCAAACGATATCGAGAAGATTTTGCGCGAAAAAGTTCCAGGGTTAAAACTATGGAAGATGTTTTTCATCGGCTCTTAGTTACTTCTGATCCGTACATTTCAAGTGTCAGAAGACTACCACAGAAGAAGCTGAAGAGTTTGTCGCCGGAAGCTGTAGCGATGTTGATCGCTCCTAAAGTGACTGCTGCAGCAGACGAATTTTGCGCCGAGATTGAAGCCGTGCCGGGAGTTGTAATAGATACAAACTCGGATAATGATTCTGACTCCGACTCCGACTCCGATTACGATTTTGATTAAGAATAAAATTTTCTATTTTTGAAACGTTCCGTATGTATTTTGGAAATAAAAATAATAATTGCGTAGAATACACTGTTCACGTTTATTTTATTATGATGATTTTTTTAAATATATTAATTTATCTATTTAGCAGGATACTCGGCCATTTAGTTTATAACAATTTGCTGTAAGCTCTTTGTTGCAAGTTATAAACAATAGATATCGGATTGGTAATCAGCGACCTTGAAAACCCGTATATACCAATTTTTGTCAACATCTGGTAACTTTTTAACGTTCATGTCGGCCATATTGGATCGGCCATTTTTTTTACGATAATTTGGCTTGCGGATTCGTAATCAGCGACCTTGAAAACCCGTAAATACCAATTTTTGTCGACATCTGGCAACTTTTTAACATTCATGTCAGCCATATTGGATCGGCCATTTTGTTTACGATAATTTGGCTTTCAGATTCGTAATCAGCGACCTTGAAAACCCCTGTAAGCCAATTTTCATTCCCGTCAAAGGTCATTTGAGGTTTTGGCCAGGTTTTTGGGCTTTTCTCCTACTGTGCGACCCTGAGGCGCGCAGCTGCGCGGGACCCCGAGCGTCACGGAGCGCTGCACCGCTCCACAAAATATTCAATATCTCCGAAAATAATTATTTTTTCGACCTGGGTCCAACGGCATCTTAATCTTAAATGTATTTTAGATTTTTCTAGATGGTTTCCAAAAAATCGATTTTTTGAAGCCGTCACAGTGGTGTTGTGACGGCTTCAAAAAATCCAAAATGTCCCTTAAGTAATTGATCCGATAATGTTAGTTACTCTTGTAAATCCACACATTTCTCAATAAACTAACTCTGTGTATTGTACGATATGCAGACGATACGAAAGTTAATTTAACAAGTAGAACCTAGCTCAGTGGGGAATGTCCCAGCTCATCACTCAGAGGTCCCGGGTTCGAAAGCACCTTACGGCGTGTAAGCCTCTGATATAATTTAAATTTGAACCATTAATATATTTGAACCGCAAACACCATAATCGTAATTAAGGACAAGAAAAAAATATCGTAAAAGGGTGCAATGATGTAAATAACGTCATAACAAAATTTTTAAGAATATTTCAAGTATATTTTAAATATATTTCAAGTATATCTTAAATACACGTTGAATATATTTCAATAATATTTGAAATGTAGTATGAACATATTTTAAGTATATTTTAAACGGAGTATGAACATATATCGTGTATATTTTAGATGTAGTTTAAATACATTCAAAGTATATTTCAATTATAAGTCGAATACAGTTAAAACACATGTGTAGTATATTTTGAGGGTACTTTGAGTACATTGTAAGCATTCAATACAGTTCGAATATACGTAACCGCCTATCCAACATATATATTTTTATATACATTCTGAAGATCTATTTTCGGCGAAAACTTTGATATCGCGAATATATTTTTAATGCATTTCCCGTATATATTGCATATATCTAATCTATATCTAAGATGGATAATATATGTCTGAAATATATTTTACATCCATTTTTAATATATCGACAAATATATTTTTACATATATTTTATTTCCGTGTGGGGTGGTTGTGTTGTTTGTAAAATGTTTTTTTTTTTTGTTATAACACCATTTGCGACAACCACGATTCTAATTGTACGCTTTCAGTGAAAAATATAAAATTAGTTTCTTGAAGGTGACAAAAAAGTTAGTCTTTCTCATAGCCTATTGGTTTTAATTCATTTTTTTCAAAATGGCAAAGGCAAAATACATGTTTCGCTGAAAATACCACCTATATAGAACTTTTTGCCGCGTGTTAATTTTGTTGAAGATTTATTTTTCCGCCAAGAAAAAAACTACTGTTTTTTTATACTGAACTTATCTAGTTTTTTAGTTCAGTACTGTTCCTTAACCGATAGCCATAATAATTTTATTAAAAAGTGATTTATAAATTGAAAGGACCCTCAAATGGAACCTGCCTACTGCTCGAAAGGAACTGGAGTACACCGTTGCTCTATCTGGCCTGTCGCCATCACATTTTTGAGTTAGTCCTGAGAGGTGTGTTTGAAATTTTTTGACCAGCAACATCTGGTCCAACAACGCCAATTTTTAAACGGCTCAAGGACAAACTTGCAAACTTCAACCCCATTAAATCTTTCACAGGAACGCAGCTCGGAATGCGGCATACGATTTAGACTGTTGGACATTTACATGTCCAACATGTAGATGTACATGAATGCTATTTACAGTTAATAACAATTACAATGAACAAGCATACAATCAAAGAAACATAACGTTCATATAGACAAACAATCGGCAACAACAAACGAGCGAAAGCAAGCAAGATAAACAAGTAGGGCATAAATAAACAAACAGATACACTAAGGTATACGAATAATCAGGAATTGTGGGTAATTTTCGTTTTTGTAGCATTGCCTTTGCAGCTTATTATGTATAGGGAGGCAGGGGGTAGGAAAAAGGCAAATTCTTTTCGATGGCTGCAGAACCTTTTGTTGAAGCATCACTGTGGGCTTCCAGATGGTCTACACACACACACACACACACACACACACACACACACACACATACACACACACACACACACACACACACGCACGCACGCGCACGCACGCACGCACGCACACACACACACACACATACACACACATACATATTTTCTCTCTCTCTCTTTCTCTTTCTCTCTCTCTCTCTCTCTCTCTCTCTCTCTCTCTCTCTCTCTCTCGATCTTTTTCTCTACGGATCGGGCATATCGCGAATTGGCAAAAGAGTTGCACCAGTCTCGCGATAGACAGCAAAAAAAGTTTCAGGAAAGTTCGAATGTGGACCCGAATGATATCGAAGGCGAGAGAGACTTCGAGAAATAAGTTCTCACGATATGGACTATATCGCATCAGTAGCTGGAGCTCCCTCGTCTACTTTTTCTTCGTCTTTCGTTCTTTCTTATATTGTCTTGTTATTTTTATTTTCCTTCACTTTGTGCGGCTCACAAGACTCCTTGAGCGGATCGCCTCCGCGTTTCTCACGGGTACCCTCGATAGATCTGTACCGATGCACTTCTCTATGCACCACCGGGTCGGCCATTCAACATTTTCGATCTAATCGTTCTCGCCTCCACGACCTGTACCCCCATCTCTCTCTCTCTCTCTCTCTCTCTCTCTCTCTCTCTCTCTCTCTCTCTCTCTCTCTCTCTCTCTCTCTCTCTCTCTCTCTCTCTCTCTCTCTCCCCCTCCTTTACTTTTTCTTTTACAATAAATATTTAAATACATAACGACGTATGAATTCGAAGCCAAGCGTATATCAATAAAGGTTTATTATGACTGTAGATGCTAAAAAAGGCTATTTTCATTCATTCTTTTGATAGGTTTATATTACAGATATTGTTATAAAAGTTGTTGCAATTAATAAATACACTTTCGAAATACATTAAAACTTTTTTTAAATGTATTTATGTAACCCAAACTTGTTTATGAAAACCCAGGTTTGTTGATAAGATTTTCGAAACTACTGAGCCGACCCTTATGAACTTTTCACCACATAACTTTAGCTATAGCGCATATTAAGGATTTTTTTACATTTTGATTTATACTATTTTTTTGGCCAAAAACGGTGAAAAAAATTCTTTTGTTTTTTTCTAAAAAACGTCCGCCATTTTGCTATTTTTGTATTTATCAAAAATCGTATGATATGCGCTATAGCCATCAAGATACTGAATCTAAAACCGTTTGATTTTCTTTGTTTCGAATGATTCATCTCCGACATTTCAGGCCTTACATACGAGATTTCGCCGATTTTCAAAGGTACTTTTCGAGACGCGGTTAAAAAAAATGACGTATATATTGACAATATTTTTTTACAGCTCATTTATGCACATGATTAAGTATATGGGGAAAAATCAGAAATATTAACAAGTGGCGGCGATATAACATAATAACGCAATGTATTTTTATGCGCGCGCGTTGATGGTTAAAGTTCTCGGCATCGAAGTGGGCGTCTGAAAAAAAATGAACATATTTATAATTGCATAACGAATGTACCTTCGGTGTGAACCGACGATATTATTTGTTTTAAATTATTATTGTAAAAATTCGAAACTTAAAATTCGTCTACTTAATTTTCTGTCGGTATTTTATTTTTTATATTGTTTTGTGTCATTAAAACAATTTCAAATTTTTCGCGTATATAAAGCCTTCATCAACAGCGCAGACCTACCATTTTTTAGGACTTATTTTTACTACGATTTTCGTCGATAGATAGTGACTTAAATAAATAAATCATTAAAAAAAATGCATTTCGAAAGTGTATTTATTAAGTCTAACAACTTTCATAACAATATCTATAATATAAACCTATTTTAAAAATCATGGAAATAGCCTTTTTTAGCGTCTAAAGTGAGAAGACCGCTTAAGCACAACTCCCCTAATGTGTATTGCTAAATTTTAATTTGAGAAAATAGTCAACCTAACGCCATCTATCGACAGCGGAATGATCTACGCGTTACCACACAATACACACACACACACACACACACACACACACACACACACACACACACACACACACACACACACACACACACCCATGCACACACTCATGCGCACACTCACGCGCACGCGCACACACACACACACACACACACGCGCGCGCACGCGCACACACACACACATTAACATGGAAACATATAGGAGGTTCGATCTATCCAATTCGTTCGCCCCCAACGTAGTCGCTTATCTGCTGCCTGAACGAAACTCTCCCCGTGGTCTGGACCAGTCAACCTCTCGTTCCAGACGTTCATCCCTCCAATAGAGCTTTTCCCTATTCTCCCTCTTAGACATTCTGTACATCCCACATCATCTCTCGTCTCACTCCAGCTTCATCTCTCGATGCATGTGAGAATCCTTTTTCAACCTCTCGCAGGCGGCTCTCCGAGATATTGACAAAATTGTATAGCCCACCCGCAGCCGAAAACACCCTCGTTGAAAACGTATTTCGGCTACCTCGGCAACGAAGCTGCCACACGAATCGGGAGAGAGCAAAAGCACAAGGAACAAAAAGCACCACCGCGTACTCTCGCATTCGAGACCAGTGCGCGAGCGTACGTGACCATTATAGAGGATGTCTCAACATGGCCTGACATTTCAGTTTATTACTAAAATGTACTATTTATTTGAAAAGTACGAATATTTTTATATTAACTGGTTATATGCAGCTGTCACGTTCATTAGTCGTGTTCTATTAGGGCAGGCGATTCAGGCGATGTAAGCGCGACTTGGAGGGTCTCTCTCTCTCTCTCTCTCTGTCTCTCGCATTTTCTTTTCTCTTCGCATTCGAACAGGTTTCGGCAGAGGGTCGGAGCCCAGGCATTGAAACGAGTACGTACTCCCCGAGAGAAGCGCGGAGAGGGCTCGAATTAACGTTCAAGAGTACGTGAACGCGCGGAGAGCACGTGCGAGCACTTTGCACCGGATGCACTCTGGCGTGTACATTCGACGCGCACGCATATTATATAAATACGTATCCTTCGGATGTGTATTCGCGCTACAAACTTTTTCAAGCTCACTCGTAGTGGCAAGTTACTTGTATATACGACATATGTACATATATACAGGTATACATCCTGTACAGGACAAAATAAAGCACCCTCCTCTCCATTCATTTTGCCTGTCCTTCGAGTACTTTATTTTGTCCGGTACTGTATATATACATAAAATTTCAACTCAATAATTATAACAACTTCATATTTACAATGCATATCATGTGATATATATGTGTACGATATCATATTGATATATGTATATATGGATATTTTAGGTTTTTGCATATGAAGCAACCTGCTGGCAATAGATGGCGTTATGTACACTATTGTCTCGTATCAAAAGTTGGCAATACATCCCATGTAGGGTGATCGGTAGTGGCCAATGATTGGCCGATGCTCGACGCCAAGCTTGCCAACATTGGCACTCGAGCTTGGCCCGATCGTCGACCGAGCCTTGGATGATAAGAGCGGCCTGATATTCGCAATCAATATTGGCCCTAGAATGGCTTATGAGAATCGGCCGAGCATCGCGTAGGAGTTCATTCGAGAATCGGCCAACAATAAGTCCCCTCAAGATTGCCATCATTGGCACTCGAGCTTGGCCTGATTATCGACCGAGTCTTGGCGGATAATTGTGATCCAATATAGATCGCCAAAATTGGTCCTGCACTGCCAAAAAAAGAAAATTAATTATTTTTGTATTGTAATTCGTCGTTACCTGGTATATCGAAATGATTAGTTCGAAGAAAATATTTCACCCATATGGGGCTCGAACCTTGAACTTCCCTACTCATAGCCAAACACGCTGCCCCTATGCTACCGAGTGCTTGTAACATTTGAATCGCAGATATGGCATAAGATACCAAATGGATTCTCATTATTTGTATCACATAAACTATATCAATTAATTAATATCATTGTGATAATTAGAGAGTGTTATCGAATGCCATGTTATAGAATTTTTAAACCTAACCTACATATATAATTCCTCTCTCTGCACCTTCTCTACCCCCACAACCCGTTAATATGTGTGCTGCAATAAAGACAGACCATTATTTCATTAGTTCAAATTGAATTCGAATAAATAAATATATTTAAAATGAATAATTCCAATAATGGAATGCCATAGGAAAAATTTGATTTCACGAAAAATCTAGTTAGTTCAAATAAAAAATAAATAGACGCGGTTAGTTAATATTAATAGAATTTTTCTGTCAGTGTAGGATGGTTCATAAAAATCGGCAGAATATCGCGTATGAGCTCGTTCGAGAATCAGCCAACAATGAGTGCATTGATTTGGTAGTATATTTGTTAAGAATAATGTCCAATGGACTCGTAAAAAGTATTTATCTCGTCTTTCAATGACTTCAACGCGAAACAATGAATCGTCAATATACGAATTGCGGTTCGATCATGCGTTACTCAGCCGAACATTGGCCTCGTATCGGCAAAAACATGATTGGCGAGTCTATACTTCACCAAACATCGGCCTCGTATCGATAAGCCAATGATTAGAGAGCCTATATTTGGCCGAACATTGTCCTCGTATCGGCAAACCAATGATTGGCGAGTCTATACTTCGCCAAACATCGGCCTCATATCGATAAACCAATAATGAACAAGTCTATACTTGGCCGAACATTGGCCTCGTATTAGCAAACCAATGATTGGCCAATCTATACTTCGCCAAACATCGGCCTCGTATCGACAAGCCAATGATTAGCGAGTCTATATTTGGCCGAACATTGGCCGCGTATCGGCAAACCAATGATTGGCGAGTCTATACTTCGCCAAACATCGGCCTCGTATCGACAAGCCAATGATTAGCGAGTCTATATTTGGCCGAACATTGGCCTCGTATCAGCAAACCAATGTTGGCTAGTCAATACTCAGCCGAGCATTGGCGTATAATTGGTTAATCGATCATTGTCCCGCCAACATTGATCCAAGTATTGGCCGTTACGGTTCGATTGGCGAAACCTACATGGGATACGAGGGGGGAACCATAAGTTCCGGGAATTACGCTGTGGTGGGGAGGGAGAGTGGGGGAACCTATTCTTTGACCACATGTCCGTTAGTGTCACGCCACCTGCGTCAGTGTGCAAAGTTGTGTCGCTGTGGGTGCATCGGTTCGGCTGTAAGATTTTTTGTAGTGAAACAACTGTTTACATTTCGGCGAAAGCGTAATGGCAGATTGTCGAGAACAACGCGCGGCTGTCCCTTTCCGTGAAGCAATTTTTGACCAAAAACGCCATGAAACCGATTGTCCACCCCCCATACTCACCGGATCTAGCCCCCTGTGACTTCTTTTTGTTCCCCACACTCAAAAGGAATATGAAAGGAAAGCGTTTCGCCAGTGTGGAGGAGGTGAAACAAAAATCGCTGAAAGGCTTAAAGGACATCCCGATGAGTGAATTTAAAAACTGTTTTGAACAATGGAAGAATCGTTTGGAGAAGTGCGTTGTGGTCAATGGCGAATACTTTGAAGGTGATCAAAATTTGGTGTAAAAATATTGAGAAATAAAGAAGTTATGACGAAATTCCCGTTTTTTTTGGGTCCCCCCTCGTATGTTGATAGTTCAATAGAGTCTCGCTTAAACGCCATAGATGACATTTGCTCGACGCGTTAAGCCTTCGACGCACACTTGGTCGTTTTGAACCCATTTTCTTCTTCGTGCAAGTACGTATTTTTAAATGCATCGCCCACTTCGGACGAATATAGGGGCACTTAATTATTGTCACAATCATTGATGACCTAAAACGGCTCTACAAAAAAAATGCATATTGGCCGAAATACAACGATCACGAAAACGGCTAGGGTCCAATCGACCCCACATGCAGTCAGAGGCTCGTGGCGGAAGTATGCAGTCGAAGGGTTAACATCATTTATTTTCATTGTCTTCACAATGGCAAGTTTTGTTCCCAATAAGTTACATTTGTGGGAAGCTACGCTCCATTGTTTCCTGGCAAAGAAATCGGCCGGAGAAACGCATCATTTGCTAGAGGAAGTGTATGCCGAGCATGTTCAATCGAGTACGCCGTGCAAAGAGTGTTTTCGCCGCTTCCAAAGTCGTGAACAAGGGAAAAGAGGAGTATCTTACGAGCTGCTGAAAGCACCGGAAACTATCACTGGAGATCGTTATCGGCTGCAACTGACGCATTTGAAGCGAGCTCTGCACGAGAAGAGGCCGGAATGGGAGAATCGCCATGACAAGTTGATTCTGCAGCACTACGAGGGTGGGATAAAAAGTTTCCGGCCTAACCAAGAAAAACGATGTTTACAAATTTTTTTTGCTTTATTTTTCAATATAATCTCCATCAACACTGATACATTTCTCATAACGGTGTTCTAATTCAGTTATACCAGTTTTAAACGTAGATTCGTCAAGCTCCTCAAAATACTGATTTACCGCTTCGATAACTTCTTCGTTGCTCTTAAATCTTTTTCCACCAAGCCATTTTTTGAGGTTAGGAAACAGGTAATAGTCGTTGGGGGCTAAGTCTGGAGAGTAGGGAGGATGCGGCATCAATTCGAACTTCAATTCGTGGATTTTGGACATGGCAACAATCGAAGAATGCGCTGGTGCGTTATCTTGATGAAACAAAACTTTTTTCTTCACCAAATGAGGTCGTTTCATTTGCACCTCGTGCTTCAAACGTTGCAATAACTCTGCGTAGTATTGACCAGTGATAGTCTTACCCTTTTCAAGGTAATCAATGTATATAATTCCTCTCGCATCCCAAAAAACAGTAGCCATAACCTTGTTTGCCGATAAAATTGTTTTTGCCTTCTTTGGGGTTGGTTGCCCTTTTCCAACTCACTGTTTTGACTGTTCTTTATTTTTACGAGTGTAGTGGTGGACCCATGTCTCATCAACAGTTATGAATCGAGGCAAAAATTCGTTTGGATTACGCCTATACAGCGCCAAATTGTCGGTAGAAATGGTTTTTCGAAGCAGTTTTTGGTCGAGCGTTAGCAAACGCGGCACCCACTTTGCACACAGCTTTTCCATGTTCAAATGGTTGTGCAAAATATTTCGCACACGTTCAGCTGACATTCTACAGGTCTCAGCTATCTCATGCACTTTCAACCTGCGGTCTTCCAACACTATTTTATGGTTTTTTTCAATCATCTCTGAAGTTGTGACTTCAACGTGCCGTCCTGAGCGAGGCTCGTCAGAGGTGCTCACACGACCCATTTTAAATTCAGAAATCCACTGCTTAATAGTTGAATATGATGGAGAGGAGTCTCCTAGTGCTGAATCCATCTCTTCTTTTATTTGTTTTGGTGTAGAACCTTTCAAATGGAAGTATTTGATGACAGCACGTTTTTCGAATTTTTCCATTTTTACGAAAACAACGGAAGCGTCTCGCGCAATGTGCTCTCAAACGCAAACTAACGTAGCGATTGGGCTGAAACTGTACATACAAGCTCGGTAGGAATGGTTCTGTAGGACGCCGCTCCAAAACTAGACCTAGTGGCACCATCTTTTGGTCAGGCCGGAAACTTTTCACCCCACCCTCGTACAACGCCAGGCCGCGTGTTGCTCAACCGGTGGAGATTTTGTTCAAATTTTTACCAGACATTGTTCATATCATTATGCATGTTTGAGTGAAATTTTAGAACTGCCGACTATTTAGATTTGGGCGATAATGGGTTTTAAGATTGCAACTTTTAAGACTGCAGGATCTGCATTGATCGGAAGTCAGGACACATAATTCGTCGTACCATTATATTATGTTTATAAATTATGAAAAAAAATATGTTTGGATAGCAAACTAGTTAGGGAAAGAATGAAAAAAGTTTGGATTGCCATTACTATTCAGTTTTGCTAAAAAAGTTAAGTAAAGACAGAATAATTCTCCGTAAATAATATTTGTCCCCTATGATAAGAAGACATATGGCAACACCGCAGAACAGTATTGTTCAATAGTTTGAGAAAAAAAATGATCGTGTTCCTAAAGTTGAAAACTTTTATCATGAAAAGATATATTTGCGTTATAAATATTAATATTTTATATTGTTTATGTTATCTTCATTAACAAATAAAAGTGTTGGTTGATTCATAACTAATTAAAAACTTTGTTCGATTACAAATTACTACCAAATAAAAATTTGTGTTGCAGTATTATTTTAAATATGCCGCGCAAACTTACGTCATTGGACACGTGGAACGATGCGCTGTTTCCATATGTCTTCTAATTTTAAGGAACAAATATTTTTTACGAGAAATTATTCTGTCCAAATTTCAATGCAGACCTTGCAGTGTTAAGAGTTGCAATTTAAAAGCCCATTTTCTCCTAATCTAAATAATGTTCTGAAATTTCACTCAAACATGCATAATGATATGAACAATATTTGGTTAAAATTTGAACAAAATCTATCGAAACCAATAGCGTGCGCTCGTTGTACCTTAAGAAACACCCCACCCGCCATGTTCCCCAGCCATTGCTCCCTCCGATTATCATTTGTTCCGGTCGATGCAGTCAGCGCTTACAGCTCAGAACTTCACCTCGCACGATGGAGTCAAAAAATGTCTAGATTACTGGATTGCCTCCAAAGAAGCCGACGTCTTTCCGTCCGGAATCCAATTGCCGGCCGAAAGATGGGCCAAACTTATCTGTTTATAAGGGCAATACTTTGAATAAACGAATTCATCGATTTTCTACCGAGTACTATATTTTCTTTCAAAAATGGCTGGTTTCATATGCAACGATGTAATATCCCCCCATACACACGCAGAGAGCGAGAGAGAGAAAGAGAGAAGAGAGAGACATTTACTATGTCGTAGTATTGTTGGTGTTAACGACGTGTTTCATTTTGCGACGAATGAGCCAGACCAGCCACGTGGTTGGAGGCCCTTAATTACCGTCGAACGTGATTCTTCTCTTGCTCAAATTCGCTGGCTGCACGCTTATATTAGTAGTTATACACACACACACACACACACACACGCGTGTGTGTGTACGCTGATGTAGTGCATTTCTGCACGCATTAGTACACGTGGAGAATGAAAGGAGTTATGCAGGGGACACGAGAACGAGAAGTTGGGTGCGCACGTCGTTGAGCGTGACACGAAAGGGTTATTCGAGTTGCACTCTGTTTCCATCTCTTTAGCTCATTCCCATTCTCTCTCTCTCTTTTTCTCTAGTATCAAGATTCGAGAGCGCACACGCCCCATGAGCGTTCAATGTGCTTTGAAAAAGGTACGGATCGAGGCAGGGTATTGGGAAATGGTGGAAGAGGCTTTGCATTTTGCTGAAGCCCCTTGTGAAATGCACAGGAGGATCCTCCTCCTACAGCTCTAACTTGGCACTCGCTTCTGAAGGGTGTCTAAAAATGACCTGACATTTTTATTTATTAATAAACCGTATTATCCATTTGAATAGTACTGCTTATAGATATTTTAGCAGTTGCATGATCTATGCACATATTTGTTGACCGCATCCACCATTCTTACAAACATACGTTTATTCTTCAATGCTATACAAAATAGTAAGTTTTCATAAAATGGGTAATCCCGAGTCGAAATTTTCAGCCTATTTTGCCCCTCCAGATCCTCACAGTGGTAGATGGTAAAGACCGTAAAGTAGCTTCGTATTCAATATAAAATGAGCTCGTACTTAAAGGAAGGGTAGGGGTTTCAGCGTGAAAAAAAACCTTTTTTTGCTAACTTTTTTCATCTATATGGATAGAGTAAATTTATTGAAACCTGTTGTACATTGTTAAATGTCATTTCAAGAACATTCCGTGAAATTTCTAAGTGAAAATATCCACAAACAAGCCGGTGACAAAGCTTTTCCAAGAACGCCTTTGGAAAAACACGATTTGCGGTGTTCACTGTATCTCGGCTAGAAATTATCTGAAATCAAGTACCATTAAAATTTAGTCAAAGTATCATCAAATCCTCCCCCTAACGGTATTTGATATTTTTTTTTCATTTCTAAATTTTTGGTGGTCATGTAAAGCGAAAAGTGCTACTTTTCACGAAAAATTCCGCCATTTTGGGGGTGAAAACCCCCCTAATGTAAAAAAATCTCAAACTAACCTTTGGAGGGAGGTATTTTATATGTAGAAAGTGTGTACCAAGTTTGAAATAAATCGGTCATGTAGTTTTCAAATGGCAGTGAACACGGACTTTGAAAAAGTGGTTTCGAGAAAAACGCGGCACCGGCTTGTTTGTGGATATTTTCGCGTACAAATTTCACGGAATGTTCATGAAATGACACTTAAAAATGTACAAAAGGCTTCGATAAATTCACTCTATCCATATAGAGGAAAAAAATTCGCAAACCGTGGTTTTTTTTCACGCTGAAACCCCTACCCTCCCCTTAACGCCTAGAACGGGAACAAATTTCCCTTTTCTCCACTTGCAGGCGCTAAGGAGGACGTCGATTGGCACACGTATACACGCACACGCATACACTCTATTAAGCATATAGAGGTCGTGTTCGTTGGGTCTCATCATTTTGATACGAACAAGTGCGCATGCGCAGCATAATGACGCGCAACGCGCCACTGCGCTCGTTTCATTGCGCAGTTGGGCGTTGCGCAACATTATGCGCATGCGCACTTGTTCGTATCAAAATGATGAGGCCCAACGAACACGACCAGAGATACATATGTCTGAATACGCGCATGCGTAGACACACGTATATACCCGCACACATACACGTCTAAGCATACACCAACACACGTATACTAGTACCTATACGTATGCATGCGTGCATGCTATAGGGATCCGCGTGAACATGCATACGTGAGGGCAATGCCCATCAAAAATATTGTAACTGTTTGCCCAAGATCCATTTCTTCCACTTTGGAGAGTTGCTGAAGCTGCAGGGGCAAGTTTGAAGCGAATGCGAAAGTTTCACTGGGTGGAGATAATGGAAAGGCCATTGGAAAAGTAGGCATCTACGGCGAACGCGCGGTCCTACCTAGTCCAACGCATGACGGTTACTGAAAACTTTCAGACCCGCTCTTTCGAATGCGACCATCCCCACCCTCGTTTCATCGAAACAACCAAATGCGCGATAGGCCCAAACGCAATCAAAAGAGGAGCTGCAACGACTTCAGCTAGGTTAGGTAGGAGTATAAGGGCCTATGCAGGAGGCAAGCAGCAAAAGGAGAGCATGTTAGGACCCATAGTCGGACTTCTAGCAGTGAAAGCGGAGCTGCAACCACTTCAGCTAGGTTAGGTAGGAGTATAAGGGCCTATGCAGGAGGCAAGCAGCAATAGGAGACCATGTTAGGAGCCCATAGTAGGACTTCTAGCAGTAAACAGACTCAAGTGAGGCTGACATGGGATCAAGGGCTTTTAAAGTAGGCTGAAAATTTCGACTCGGGTAAGGGCCCATGCAGGAGGTAAGCAGCAAAAGAAGAGCATATTAGGAGCCCATAGTAGGACTTCTACTAGCAGTAAACAGATTCAAGTGAGGCTGGCACAGGATCAAAGGCCTTTGAAATAGGCTGAAAATTTCGACTCGGGTTTCCTGATGCTATCAAGAATTCACTTGCCCAAGATTCTAATAGAGAACTGAACTATACGTACGTTGATTACAAATGTTGCCTGTGATTTGCGACGATGTTCATAATGATTTGAACCATATCATAAGATACAACCAGTTATCTGGTTTATTTGGTGTGTTTTTCAAGTGTCGGTTCAAGGCATCTATGCCCGTCTACTAAATGCATAGAATATTTCATAAGTCCAAAATAAAATAAAATGCACAACTGAGAGTTCTACGTCGATGATTTTTTATTATAAATTGCCAATCTCTGACCTCCGGTAATGATTTATTTCGAAGGAAATATTTCGCCTAATCGAAATCGAACCTAAAACTAACAGCCTACCTTCTGTCTATCCTACGCACGCTGCCACTACGCTACCGAGTACTTTTGACATATTTAGCACAGATATGGCATAAGAGACAAAAGTAATTCCGGCTGTACTTCCGAATAGCTGTTATCTGCGATTTAGGTGAAATTTTGCACAGATCTTTTTTTTTAATAATTTACGTCACTGTTTGAAATGGATTTCTGGCGCTTCGCAATAGTTTTGAACTATATAATAGTGATTTATACAATATTATATGATACAGCCTGCATCGACGAAAAACACCCCAACTTCCGAGGGTGCGTTTTAAAACTTAACAATCGGGTTCCGCAGATCTAAAAAAAATACGTGTCGCCTATTTTTACCCATTCTACAAGCATGCCGAATTTCATCGAAATCAGAGAGATCGAGCTCGCAACTTTTCCTTGTCATTGTATTATTATTGTCGTTATTATATCGCTCATCTTCTAAAAAACTGTCAGGACACAGAAAAATGGTTTGTTAAAATTGGCTACATATTATTAATAACCCTCGGAAAGGTTAATAAATTTCAAAATAAACAAAATTAGTATATGCTAATTTAGATAAATATTGACCTCACACAGAAAAAAAATGCGTTTTTCTCAAAACAGCATTTTTGTGTTATGACAGTTGTCTAGTGGATGAGCGATATCCTAATCAGTATTATGTTTATTATTATTGCTCATTGGTGGTTTGCTTGTAGTTGAAATAAACAATCAGTTATAATAATACACTAGTAGCAATAATAATAATACATTTAATTCGAAACAGTGGGCTTTTTGTTTCCATTTTTTTCTCTCTACTTTTCTACCATTTTTATCTTCTTTTGTAACATATATTTTTTTTACACAATTCCGACTATGACGAATTATATTAAAATATTCACTTTATTTTATGTATTTGTTTTACATTTTTATTGATTCAAATGCCTCGTACTTAATTAACTTTTGTGTCGATGTTTTTCATTCGCTTCAAAGACTTTACGAGGGCGTAATAAATATATATTTCTGTCTCTCTCTTTCTCTCTCTCTCTCGCAATTCCAATGTACTCGTCGACCGACACTCGACACTGTCTTGCAATCCTTCCCGTTTGTTTGTCCACCCGTCAACGCCTCCTCGTTGCACATTTCCACTTCGACTTTCCCTCGCTCTCTCTCTCTCTCTCTCTCTCTCTCTCTCTCTCTCTCTCTCTCTCTCTCTCTCTCTCTCTCTCTCTCTCTCTCTCTCTCTCTCTCTCTCTCTATCTTCTTCATCCCTCTGCACACGCTTTCCCCTTCCGTTATTTCCTCCACCGGATTTTTTGTCGTTCTCTTTCTCTCGTTTTTTCAATTATTTTATTATTTTTCCGTTTTCGCAAAATTTAGAGGACTCTCGGTTGGAAAAGAGCCCTGAAACATTAAACGCAGAAGCAGAAAAAGCTTTGCTCCGTGCCAGAACGTTCCACTTCAGAGATAGCGAGCTTTTAATTCTGAAATACTCGACCTGTTTCAAGTAGGCAAAAAATCGTATTCAAAATACGTTTGCGGATTTTTTTCGCAATGCTTACATTCGAATGTACCGGAGCAGGAAAACAAATTGAGCCCTTTGGACGGAGGAACGATTGACCCTGGGATCATTGACCCGGGCCGATACTCGGATGAGTGAACCGCTCAGTCGCGCACTGACTTCAGCGCCAATAGTAATGATGGCAAAGTTAGGGAAAATTAATATAAATAATAAAATAGTTATATAAATAAAATATAAATCAATGAATTTTCCAAATGTCAATAATTAATTAATACAATATGGATAAATAAATTATATAAATATTAAATAAAATGAATCATAAATAATAAAGATCGAAAAATAAATCAAAATATGCAATCTCACCCGACCTTTCTCTCAGACTTAGAGACACGGTCGATAAAAATTCAATTTCGAACTTTTCACATTCCGTTACCACATTCACTATAATTTTATTTTTATAAATATACAAAGTTTTTCATACCGGCTACTTTTCTTATATTATTTATAAAACTCGTTGCTTGCCGCACGGTAGCTTTGTCTCGAAATGTTCAATGTTGAAACTATATTGCATCGCGCACACAGGCACACACGCGAGCTTAAAGCGTGGGAAGGGTGCCTGAACGCCAGAGTCTCGCGATATTTTCCTTGCTCCTTTTCTCATACCACGGATCGAGAGGGAGTCAGAGAGCTTTGGAATTTCCTTTTTCATAGTTTGCCTCATTCCGACACTTTTCACACCTTTTTACACATCTGGAGATATTCACACACGGCCAATCGTTTGTGAGTATATATGTATGTATGTATGTATGTATGTATGTATGTATGTATGTATATGTATATACATATACATACATACATACATACATACATCTACATATATATATATGGAGTATTCCAGCTCAACTCAAACCACTATTTCCCTCACCATCGTTGATTATGGATTTCCCCAGTGGAAAACCTCACTCCTGGTGTCAAAAAAAAAACCTATTTTTTCCTTCCCACCTCCCTCCCCCTTGCTCTTCTGCGGCAGCAAAAAATCGAAAATCCCCTCGGGCCGTTTTTTAAATTATAAAAAAAATTAGATGAATTTTGCGATTTTTTCCCAAAGCTCAACTTGTGTTTTCGACATTTACTATTCTTTTTTTTATGAAAATTCGATTTCGGTAATGATTGTTCGACCCGAATTGAATTTCAACAAAAACCATATCTTTCAAGTATTTTTACTTGCAATACCAAAAAATAATCTTCTGACTTCCAAACTGTCGAATAATCATCCCCAACATTGAAATGTAATCTAAAATATAGTAAATATCGAAAGCGTAAGTTAAGCTGTGGGGAAAAATGCACAAAACAGGTCTAAAATGTGTCAGTCTTTTTGCCGAATTTGAAAAATGCCTCGAGTGGTCTTTTCGTTATTTTTTGTAGCCACAGAATGGCAAGGGGAGGGCTGGGAAATTTAAAAAAAGAAGGTTTTTTTGATATCGGGTGTGGGGTTTTCCAATATGGAAATCTGTAATCAACGATGGTAAGGGAAATAGTTGCTGAGTTCAGCTAGAATAGCCCATATACATATGAATATGAGGTATTCCAGGTGATCCGGTGGACTTTTTCCCTGACCCCCGCCAATTCGATTTATTTCTTTTATCTGATTTTATTGACTCTAAAAGACACCCTGATTATTTTACTTTTTTCGAAACAACCCTTAGTAAAAAAAATTTTTAAAAAACGTCCCGATTTAAAAATCTGAAAAAAATTTCAAACAATGCGTGATTACATGTACACATTTTCAAGCTATCACCCGCAGTGGAAGAGTTATTTTTTCTGTGCTTTCTGAGCGATTAACGTTAAAAAATATCCGAAAAATCATTGTGGGTATCAAAATATTTAAATATCCGCCCGAAGTAAGCGGTCCTTGAATTTTTCGGATTTTTTAAAATGTTAATCGCTCAGAAAGGACAGAAAAAATCATACTTCCACTGCGGGTGATAGCTTGAAAATGTTTACATATAATCCTGCATTTTTGGGCATTTTTTCAGATTTTCAAATCGGGCCGATTTTTTCGGACAATTTTTTTTTTGATTAAGGGTTGTTTCGAAAAATGTAAAAAAAATCAGGGTGTCTTTTAGGGTCAATGGAATAAGATTTAAATAAATAAATCGAATTAGCGGGGGTCAGGGAAAAAGTCCACCGGATTCACGTGGAATACCTCATATATACACATTCTACCGGTAGCCAATAATGTGTGAGGGCTGAAGGAAAATTCCTTTTGCATTTGTTGCCTGTCCTGTGCTCGCTCACAACTTGCAACAGATATTGTTGTTGGTCTTCGTTTTTCGTAATCAAACCGTTGAAATTTTTCATCAAAGAAACGGCTCGCTCAGCTATGTCGTTCACAACTTGCATATTTTTAAAAGCAATCAAGCACGTATTATAATCCTGATTAAAGTCCTAAAGTGAATGATTCAAGTCCAAAAAACTGCACGGGAGCTCAAATCGTTCGAATAAACTCAGTGATTTCGAAGTAACGAAATCACTCAAGTCCTTCAAACATAGCGCCTGTAGGTTGCCTTTGAAGGATAACCTTTTCATTCGAGGACCTGTGCTGATACTTTTTTTATGCTCCAAAACAACATATTACTAAACAAAAAACACGCATACTTGTTAGACGTTCAGTAATGTAAACACCGTGTTCTTGTTTGTCAAGTGGTTGATATAATTTTCAAAACCGAATTACATATATTGATTCTTAATCTGCAAATACAAATTGTTCATGATAAAAAAAATATTTAAATAGAAACTGTCTATTGTTACAGAAAAAATTGAATCAAGACTTACATTGGACCACGCACCGAGCATCGAGATAAAAAAAATTAATACTCTGATAATCATGAAAAAAACATGAAAAAGGCGTTTGAGCACTAACTGAAAAATTGTTGAGAAACCTCAAATTTAGTAAAACTTTCTTTTTCTTAACATACTTCAATTTTCCGTTGAGAAAAAAAATCAATTTTTTTTTAACCACCCTAATATACACGTATCCTTCTATACATTTACCGTATAGTAGTAGTCTCTCTTCTTTCTGTGTAAGTAAAAGGATGCTCTATCGGTTAATATTGCATAGTATAGTATAGTAAACTATAAACGCGTTTTTCGCGGAATGACTTTTTTCACCTGGCGTTGGTGATTTCGGAAAAATGGCTTAACCAATCGGGCTAAACACTGTACTGCATATTCAGCATATCTATGGCTATCGCCCGAACTAGGATTATTAAAAAATACTAATTTTAATTTATACTTTCGCCCGAATTATGACGAAAAAAGATGTGTTTTCCGAACACCTTTGCTAAAAACAACGCCATTTTGTTATTTTGCAATGTAAAATAATAATCATAGTTCGGACGATGGCGAGCCTCATACAGATTAAGAAACTTTTTGAATTTTTTGTTTTCGATTACCTGGAGAGCGCAAATCATGAACGCCTGCAACATACTTTTCTCGTGCCTTTACGCGATTATAAATTGTTAAATAACTATACATTTACATGCAACAAAAAAATTGTTGTCTATTCTGCAAGAGTGTATCTTTCAGCGAAAAAAGGTTTGTACTGATACATGCAACAATTTTCAAAAGAAAATTATTAAAAATTATTTTTCTGGTCGTCACAGTAGAATAGCCCCGTAATCGTTAATTATCTTACGAGTCTCGTTCTCGAGATCACAAGGTAGTACCGCCTACTTCGGTACGCTGGGCCACGATTTTTTAGAGCTGATAAAAAACAAAAGATCTTCCAAACAGCCTTCCTCTGCTATCACCCACCATGGTAACGTCATAACGTTTTTCGTGCGCGGAGGGTCACGATCTAAGAGCATTCATTTCGTGTTTTTTTTTAATGGGTAAATCACACAAAAAGAAAAGTAAACGTGAAAAGAAAGAAAAGTTTTGGAAAAAGTTGAAGAAATCAATGGTAACAAATGTGCCGGAGTTTTCTTCCGATTAAGAACCGGAAAACTCAAAGCGAGGACATGATGATGAAGATCAATCGACATCCAGATAAAAAAAAGGCAAAAATATCAGATAAAACAGGAATATCAGAAAGTAGATTAACAAAACTTTCACCAAAACTTGACGAGGCGGGTATACCCCGTACCGATGCGATATCTAAGATTATCGCCTCAAAGTAAAACATCGTATCTGAGCCCGATGCTTGGTGTGTTATTGCCATGTGCAATAGACTTGGCGGCTTTGCCGTACGAAGGCAGGCTCCTTTGAGTCCTGCCTTGCGTCATACATCCCCTCTTCAAATGAGACTTGGCGGTTTATACCGTACGAAGACAGGCTTCTTTGAGTCCTGTCTTGAGTCATGCACCTCCTCTGGAAATGAGACCTGGCGGTTTATACCGTACGAAGGCAGGCTCCTTTAGGTCCTGTCTTGAGTCATACAGCCTCTCTGGAAATCAGAATTGACTCTTCATGCCGTACGAAGACAGGCTACTTGGAGTCCTGTCTTGTGACATGCACTTCTTCGGAAAACGAAAGTTGGCGGTTTATACCGTACGAAGATAGTTGCAACAAGTAATATCGGAAATCGCACTATCATTATTACACAAGAGATGGTGTTTCAATATAAAACTCACGATCTCCCTTGAATAACATATGCATATCGCTAATCCATTTACATGTCCTGACCAAATATGAATTTCTCGCCTGGTCCCTTATAACAAATATTTGGTTTGGAGTTCTACCAACATATGTGTTTACAGACACATCGTCAAATACCCGTGGACAATCTGAACACGATCCAGCCATCTTAGAGCCCGCGCAGATGAGCGAAAAAGAAAATGCAAGTATCAATGGAATAGAGATCCCCGAAACTCCGTCTATCGAGCTAACGGAAGCGTTTGATGAAGAAACTCTTCGTATCCTGGGCATAACCTCAAAAGCAGAAGCACCTGAGTTACAACTAAACTCCAGCCTTGCAGTGAACTGGGAGAAATAGATCGCGAAAGGTCTGAAAAAAGAAGACCAAGCAAGTATTTTAGAAAAATACGCTCGCACAGGTAACTGCCGCCTAGAAGCGCCAAAATTAAACCCGGAGCTTACTTCGTGTCTCCACGAAACTGTTATTAAAAGAGACAGGTATTTGATGAAGACGCAAAATAACCTTGGTACAGCCATACAGCTGCTCTGGGTACAGCAATTTCACGACTGTTGAATCACAAAGAAGAAGTGGACGAATACCAGCTTTTAGAAAACTTCGCTGATGCAGGCCGATTACTGGCTTGCACATACCGTCTCGAGACTATCACTCGCAAGTCGCTGATAATACCAACGCTCGACAAGAAAGTGAAGAGTGTATTAACTGGAACGAAGTCAGACACTTTTTTATTTGGCGAAAATTTAGGAGAGAAAAATTAAAGCGGCAAAATCGATCGAGAAGGTGGCGTTTGAACTGAAACCCCAAACGAGTGCGAAAACATCCCTTTCACATTTTAATTCGGGAAACTGGAAACGCCCGTCTGCCAATAGGAATCGAACTGGAGTTCAGGCGGGGATCAATCAAAAACGAAAAATTGTACCATTCCGACCGAGCCAAACCCGACAAGATCGTCGCCGGATAGACCATTACCGATTACAGAACCAGAACCGCAAATCGAGTGTTTCCAAGAAACCTCAATAAGAATTTTAGAGGTAATGAAATCTGCAGGTCGTCTACGCAAATTTCTCCCACACTGGCGGAATATTACAAAGGATCAATTCGTAATCGAATGTGTCAGAGGTTATAAAATTGAGTTTCACGAGCCCGTTTTTCAGGACACAATACCTTCAATACCGACGATCAATTCGCAAAGCGATCACAAAAACATAAAACTCGCTATTGACAATTTACAAAAAAGGGGTGTAATTAAAACCTGCCGTCCATGCAAAAACCAATTCATTTCGTCATATTTCTTGGTTCCTAAGCCAGATGGGTCAAATTTATATTAAATTTAAAAAAGCTCAACTGCTTTATCTCGACACAACATTTTAAATTAGAGGATATAAGAACGGCGACGAAACTGATTTCTCCTCATCACTTCATGTGCAATATAGATCTCCAAGATACCTATTTTTTAGTTCCCGTACACAGGGCGAGCCAAAAATATTTAAGATTCATTTTCGAGGAAACCGTATATGAATTTGTATGCCTTCCATTTGGACTCTGTACAGCGCCCTTTATTTTCACAAAAATCCTTAAACCAGTCGTAAACTATTTGAGAGGAAAGGGTTTTCTATCCACAATCTATCTGGATGACATTCTGTGCATTGGATCAAGCTCGTCAGCATGTTCCAAGAACGTTAAAATTACAATGGAATTACTAAAATCTCTCGGTTTTTTAATAAACCATAAGAAAAGTAATCTCATGCCGAGAAAAACCTGCAACTTCCTGGGTTTTGTAATAAATTCTAGAAAAATGACATTGGAGCTTCCAAACGAAAAAAGGTCCCAGATTTCCATCCTAATTAATGAATTTCGCAATAAAAAACTATGCACTATTCGAAAATTTGCACATTTCATCGGAAAATTAGTGGATTGTTGCCGAGCAATAGAATATGGTTGGTTGTACACAAAAGAATTTGAACGCGAAATATCCTTCCCCTTTTAATAAGCGGTGGAGATTACGATGCACCCCTCTCATTGTCTGATGGATTAAGAAGCGACTTTCATTGGTGGTCCAAAAATATCAAATCCTCAGTCTGTAAAATACGTGAATTTAAATTCACGAAAGAAATATTTACCGACGCCTCAAAAACGGGCTGGGGCGCGTTTACAAGCACCGCGACGACCCGCGGGTTTTGGGATGAAAGTGAAAGAACACTACACATAAATCAATTAGAACTGACTGCAGTACTACTAGCGTTGAAGTCCCTTGCTGCAGATTTATCACACTGTGAAATACTATTACGAATCGACAACACTACAGCAATAGCATATGTTAACCATATGGGAGGAGTGCAACACTCGGGTCTCCATAAAATAGCGAAAGTAATCTGGAAATGGTGCGAAAGTAGGAACAATTGGATCTTTGCGTCTGAAGAAAACAGAAGCGGATAAGGAATCTCGAATAAAAAATATTGACACAGAGTGGGTGGTCGCGGATTCAGTATATCAAGAAATCACCAAAAATTTCGCTCAGCCGGATATAGATTTATTCGCGTCGCGGATCAACAAAAAATGTGAAATATATTGTTCCTGGCATAGAGATCCGGATGCATCTGTAGTTGACGTATTTACGTTACAATGGGGATCAAATTCTTTCTATGCATTTCCACCTTTCGCACTAATTTTGAGATTTCTGAGGTAAGTGGTATCTGATCAAGCGTGCGGTATTGCCATTGTACCAAATTGGCCACCTCAAGCATGGTACCCTCTATTTACAGAATTACTAGTAGAAAAACCTATGGTATTCCCTCCCGCTAAAGGACTGCTACTATCCCCTTGTAGAACTCTTTGCCACTCACTGGAAAAATCCCTCGGATCGATTGCCGGGAGATTGTCCGCGAAGCATATCGTAGGAAAAAACTTTCGGAGCCAGTGATCGAGGTTCTATTGGCGTCTCTAGCAGATAGTACGTGGAAACAATATTCGAGACCGCTAAAATTATGGGTTTCCTTCTGCCATGCAACGGAAACGGACATCTACAATTCAGGTCCAAATGAAATACTGGAATTTTTACAAAATCAATTTAAGGATGGCGCCAGCTATGGAACTCTTAATTCCACACGTTCTGCTATCTCATTAATATCGGCAACGATTTGAATATTAATCGATTTTTCAAAGATATTTTTAGGCTCCGACCTGTAAAACCAAAGTATGATGTGACTTGGGACATTAATCCGGTTCTTGCGTACATCACAAAAATGTATCCACTCGATAGACTAAATTTACAAGAATTATCAGAAAGACTTGTAACCCTAATGGCCTTGGGAACCGCTCATAGAATTCAAACGTACTCCTTAATGAAGTTACAAAACATCACGTAGTCTCCGGATGGATTGGAAATAAAAATCACAGACTCAATCAAGACATCACGTCCAGGGGCTCCGCAGCCTCTACCCTTATTACCGTATTATAAAGCAAAACCTGAAATTTGCATTGCAAGTACACTCGAAAAATATCTGCAAACCACAAAAACTCTCAGGGGTACTTGCGAAAACGCTCTTATCACGTCAAGAAAACCGTATAAAAAAGCAACAACACAAACGATAAGTCGATGGATAAAAACGATCCTGGCAAAAAGTGGTATTGACCCCATGTTTACAGCCCACTCAACAAGACATGCATCAACGTCAGCAGCTTTAGCCAAAGGCATAGACATAAATGTAATAAAAAACACGGCGGGATGGTCTGGCGATTCTCAGGTTTTTGCAAAATTCTATAATCACCCCATTAAGTCAGGAAGAAAGCACTTTGCTACAACTATTTTAAGTTCATTATAGTTGTTTGTGTTCATGTTGTCCTTAAACAGTCTAAAGTAATAAAAATGTAAAGTTCTAAATCAGAAGTTTTCCATACATCTTTAAACATCTACCTTCTAATCTCGAGAACGGGACTCGTAAGATAATTTAACGATCAAACGAACTCACCTGAGTGAAGTTCGATCGTAATTATCTGTAGAGTCTCGTTCGAGATGATTACATCCCACCACAACAAAGATCAGTTTCTTTGTCACTCCCACCCTGAAATCCTACTGTCTTCTCTTCTATTACTTTTGAATTGACCTGGGAGCATCTTTAAACAATATGACGTTACCATGGTGGGTGATAGCAGAGGAAGGCTGTTTGGAAGATCTTTTGTTTTTTTATCAGCTCTAAAAAATCGTGGCCCAGCGTACCGAAGTAGGCGGTACTACCTTGTAATCATGTCGACCGAGATTCTACAGATAATTACGATCGAACTTCACTCAGGTGAGTTCGTTTGATCGTTCAATTATCTTGTAGAGTTGCTCTGCTCTCGGCTTCCCTTGCGCTTAAGAGGTGAGATATAGTCAGAGGCGTGAAAAAACGAGGATTTTCAATAATTTTTTTTTATAGTAATTAAGTTTGTTTTACAAAAGTGGTTACAGAGACTTTTTATGTTATATTTCATCTTGACTTGTACAAATTTTCAAAGAAAAATATTGATTATTTATAACTATATCGTCATCTTTGTCGGACCCCCTTCGGCATATAGTGTTTTGCGGTGACCATCACAAAATTTTACTGGATCATCTGAAATAGAAAAAACCAAAAAAAAGTAATTAGTTTAATAATAAATCTAGTCCTTAATCGAAGCTTTTTTTTTCAAAAATTAAAAAAATGGCGGCTTCCGACAGATAATTTTCGATTTTCGACCGAAAAATCGCTCGTTTATTGTTAAAAAACAATAGAAATTTTCAACAAAAATGAAAATCCTTCGATTAAGGACTAGTTGTTAAGGCCATCAATAAGCACACCAAATTTCATCAAAATCCATCGAGTAGTTTTTGAATTATAGTGGTCACCGACTTGAAAAACATAGTTTCAGAAAAACGCGTTTAAAGTTTTATCGATGTGTATACGGTATTATATGTTCGTAAAATTTTGAGCTCGATGGAGAAGCTAAACTTTTTATGTATTTTAATTCGCTGAATCCGAATATCACAATTTTTGGCCGAAAAGTCGAGCATCCAATTGTTTATAGCCAATTGTAAAAAAAAATTTTCAAAAAATTAAGGTTTTTCGGGATGAATTATTTCATTTTATATTTTGGGCAATTTTAAAATGAAATTAATCTTTATAAATTTTTGCTAAAGATCATATTTTTTAGTAATAAACATTTGAAAATTTCTGAAAGAGTTTTCCAATTTTACACTTAATTTATGTATAGAATTATATCGTATAGAGGTATTATCGTTCGCGCGTTTGTCAGTCGCTACCTGCCATGGGGACCCGACGCCCCTTCACTAATTGTGGGATATCCCGAAAACTATTCATCGGATTGACTTGAAATTTTCAGGGAATATTTTCGAAACATCATACTTCATGAAAATGTGAAAAAATCGATTTTTTGAAAATTCTGACTGCATCTCACCCCTTAAATCTCATCGATGGCACATCTATTTTACACTTTTCCCCCTAATTCCTCAATTTTTAATTTTTTTAATTTCCCGGGGTTCTTAAAGACATAAGAAACTAAAAAGACTTTAGAATTCTTCCCCCTTAATTCCTAAATTTTACATTTTTTTATTTTCGGATATTTAAAAAAATCATGAGATACCGACAAGGATTTGAACTACCTCACCGTATGGAATTCTCACCCGAAATCTCTGTTCTCATAATCAGTTTTCCTTCACTCGGATATTTGGTTTTGTTGCTTCGAGTTGTATGTGGATTATTTTTTGATATTTTTTTTCGTGAAAATAATGACGTGCGAAGACTGTTTATGAAAGTGCAATAATTACACGCGACCCCTCCTTATTTATAATTTTTTGTTAGTTATTTGTTTATTTCTTTACATATTTGTTCGTTTATATTCGTTTGCTCGTGCCTATGGTAATGCTCAATGGCCTAAATCATATCGCACTCTCCAAGCTGGGTTTCTGTGAAAAATTAATCGAAATCGATTCAGTAGTTCTCGAGTTATAAACGCCCAAATGTACAGGCACTGAGACCATTTATTTCTAAAATATTTTTCAATTTTTTTAGTTCTATATAAACGATCTTGAACGAAATTTTGTAAAAACAAAAAAAAATACAGATAAAGAACCCCTTGCAGTGTTATTATATTTGTTTGTTTACTGGCCTCGTCATTGCAATTCGATTATAATATTTTCTGCATTTTCAACCATCGGCAATACGACTGTGAACACTCTCACGAATTTTATTCCTCCACTTTTTATTCGTCAGCTTGCCGCGCAAAGAGCCATTTATTTTTTCATAAAAAAAAACTCCTTCCCTCGTATCGCATATTTTTTACTCGATTTTGAGTCCGACTCGTCATTCAGTTCGATAAAAAAAAGTGGAACGGAAATCGAGGGACTTATATATCGTCCGTCTGACGAGAAAATCGACCCTGTGATATGATTGGGGAAAAAAATGGTAGAACGCGGCACATCACATTCCAAGAGTTCGCGATTGCATAAAAGCTCAATAAGATTTTCTCTCAAATATCTTTTCAATATAGTGAGAACGTATAGTAATTCAAATCGTCCTGCGACGAGAAAAATCACGAGGACTGTCGTGCTTTTCCAAATAACCTCGTTATACGAAATATGCTATCTGAAACTTTTTCTCACGGTCCTCCAGTACTACGGTGAGGACTCTCGTCATTAAAATAAGTGAGAAAAACTTCAGTTTCTTCCAACTCCTTTAACTCATTGATTACTTTTTTCAAAATACAATATGCATTTCGAGCAAATAATTGCCATTTTGTCGTAGTGAAAATCCAACGATAATAATAAGAGAACACGAAAAATACAAAATTTACGAATTGTTATGTATATATAATAAAATTTATTTTATAATCAATTATTACTTCATAATAAACTTCGTATATCGACAAATTTTTCGAAATACATATTTTTAGCGATTTAATGTTCCATTTGCTGGAATAAAGCGATGAAAAAGTGATTTAGAGCTCTATCTATAAATAAATATTTATAATTGTCAATAATATTTGACAAATCACCATTTGTGTAATATTGAATTTTAATAAAAAAGAAATATCGATCTGTATATGTATATTGATATTTTCTTGCTCTCTCTTTTTCCCTCTCTCTCTCTTCTGGCACCGTGAAGGCTCTTCCTTCCTCGAGGCACACGAAATTATTATGCATTATGCAGCGACTCAGGGCGAACGGGTTAACGACCATGAGCCTTTACCTCCCTTTTGCTCACGTTCTCCCGTTTTTTAATATATATATTTTTTTTTCTTTTTATATCCTCCCCCTTTATCATCCGAGAACGTGTTCGCTTCGTGACGAACGTATGCCAGCGTATTTCATTCGTGCAATGAAACCCAGGGAATTTCCCTTCCTTTATTTCTTCTAGGATGGCGTAACATATGTACATATATATTTAGATTTACAGAGTTCTGAATATTAATATTGTGATAATGGCAGTAACTGTAGTATGTGTGCATGTGTCTGTCTATAAGCGGGTATATTCAATTCTAATTCTAAAAATAATAATAATGACAGCATTGACAGTAATGACAGCATTCTAATATTAATCATAATAATGATAGCATTGTTGGAATGTAATCAATTTTCGGTTCAGGTTCCGACCCCCCCCCCCCCCCCCCCCCCCCCCCCCGATCGAGCTGGAACTCTCAATATTTTAAGAGGGATTTTCAAAGGGATTTTTGGCGACTCGCAATAGTTTTCGAGATATTGAATTTTTTAATTATTTAATTTAACGCGCGCCAACTATATGTATATCTGCTACGTCTCCGTTCATACCTATATATGTTATCGCGGTCTCCGTTTTGTCCAAACAAACCCAAACCCAAAAACTAGTCCACATCGCCAAAAATCCCTTTAGGGAATTGTCCCTTTAAGGGGTTGTCTTAAAATATTAAAAGGCTGGTCTGTGCAAAATTTCAGTTCAATCGACGGGGGGGGGGGGGGGGGGTCGGAACCTTACCCAAATTTTCTTGTCATCTTCCCAAATTCCTTTTAGTAGATCTAAGCTACGAAAATCAGGAAAACATTTTGTAGAATATTTATTTAGCGATGTACAATCTAAATCTGCCAAAGATGATTTTGAATAATAATAAAAATGAGAAAAGAAAAAGAATTTTCGTTGAATTCCAACAATGCAAACCTCAACCCCATTAATATTAGGTGTACAAATAAGTTTTAGGACACTTCGATTTTGTATCATAACAGCTATTCTAAATTAATTCAAAGGTCCCGCTCACTTATCATAGATGGCGCTTGATATGTAGTATCGAAACGTAAAGGAGTCATAAACATAACCTATAAATTCTGTAAATTAAACATGCAGACCGATAAGCTATTTATTAGACCCTGCATTCGCTATGAATTCCATCAAGGAAAAAGTGTTAGGAAAGCGTGTGAATCGATATGTTCTGTTCTTGGAGACAACATTGTATCTAAAAGTACATGTGAGTATTGGTATAAGCGATTCAAAGAAGGTGATTTCGACGTTAGTGACCGTGAACGCACGGGGCCTCCTGTAAAGGTGGACGATCAGGAACTGCAAGCGTTGCTGGATGAAAACTCTTGTCAGACGGAGAAACAACTTTCGGAACAGCTTGGAGTAACTCAACAAACTGTTTCTTATCGTTTAAAAGCAATGGGTAAGATTCGAAAAGGAACAAAGTGGGTACCACACTTTCTGACCCAAGAAAATAAAAACAGCTATCTTATCATTTGTGTGAGTCTTTACAACAAGCAACATAGAAAGTCTTTCTTGTGGAAAATTGTGACCGGCGATGAAAAGTGGATTTATTTTGATAATCCGAAACGCAAATATCATTGGGTTGACCCCGGCGAGCCGACAACATCCACGCCAAAGCGCAATGTTCATTGTAACAAAGTCATGCTGTGCATATCGTGGGATATGAAAAGCGTACTGTATTATGAACTTCTCAAACCTGGTCAATCAGTTACTACCGATCGCTATTGTCATCAATTGATGCAAGTGAATCAAGAAATTGAGAAGAAACGTCCATTTTCTGGTAAAGGAAAACGTCCAGTAAAACTGCTCCATGACAACGCGCGGCCTCATGTGGGTAAACCGGTCAAGGATACGTTACTAGCGCTTGGATGGGAAGCTGTACCACACCCGGCGTATTCACCAGACTTAGCCCCATCCGATTATCATTTATTCCGAAAAATGCAGAACGATTTGTCTGACGTGCGATTCAAAACATTTGAAGAAGTGGAAAAATGGGTCGCTAAATTTCTCAACTCGCAAGTCGAAAGTTTCTTTGCGAAAGGCATCCGCGAGTTACCTGAGAGATGGCTGAAGGTCATTCAGTGCGATGGAGATTACTTCGATGAATAACTGTGTTTTATTTCTTTATTAATAAATCTTGAATTTTTTGAAAACTGTCCTAAAACTTATTTGTACACCTAATAATAATAATAATATATGGTTGATCCGAATGGATATGAAACTGGCCATTTTTTAATAGAAGACAAGAAGTGGTTCGGTAGGGAATCAACGAACTGGTTTATTTAAGGCGTTATACGCAGTTGCAAGGCCAAGTAACGAAATGTTTCACTTCCAAAAAATTTGCCTAAAAAATTGTCAGATAATTGTTAATAACAAATGAACTATGCAATATAAGGAAATCCTACGTACTTCCATAGACAATGTATTTTTCAAGATATATTCAACATTTCAAGTGAATCGGTTGAAAATTGTCTGAGTTATGTTTCCGACCAATTTAAAAATGCAATTTTCGGATAAACGCTGCACAGCCGCCATTTTAAAATTAATCGCTTCAAAAAAATTATCGTGTACAGTCACTGATATGGATGATAAACACCCTTTTTTGTAATCTATATTTATTTTGTAGTTTTTCTGAAAAAAAAAATCCCCAAAAATCCTATTTTTTCGGTCTCTAGAGTGGTCTAAGGCGTTAATATATTGCCCATTGGAACAGACAAGCTTGGCCCATCTTTCGGCCGGCAATTCGATTCCAGACGGAAAGTATTCAGCTTCTTTGGAGGCAATCCAGTCATCTAGACATTTTCTTACTCCTTCGTGCGAGGTAAAGTGCTGAGCCCTAAGCGCTGACTGCATCGACCGGAACAAATGGTATTCGGAGGGAGCGATGTCTGGGGAACATGGCGGGTGGGGTAGGATTTCCCAGTTCACTTCTTCCAAGTACCGCTTAATCGGTTGAGCACCACGCGGCCTGGCGTTGTCGTGCTGCTGAATCAACTGGTCATAGTGATTCTCCCATTCCGACCTCTTCGCATGCAGACCTCACTTCAAACGCATCAGGTTCAGTCGATAACGATCCCCAGTGATGATTTCCGACGTTCTCAGCAGCTCGTAATACACGACACCCATCTATTGACTGGTTATCCGCGGTTATTGTTGTCCATAGAGGAATTACGACTTTGGAAGCGTGCTAAGCCGTAAGTGCTAAATTCATTGACCGGAACAAATGGTAATCGGGGGGAGCGATGTCTGGGGAACATCTCGGGTGGGTTAGGATTTCTCAGTTCACTCCTTTCAAGTACTCTTTAATCGGCTGGGCGCCACGCAGCCTGGCGTTGTCGTGCTGCGTAATCAACTTGTCATAGCGATTCTCCCATTCCGGCCTCTTCGTATGCAGAGCTCACTTCAAACGCATCAGGTGCAGTCGATAACCGTCCCCAGTGATGATTCCCGACGTTTTCAGCAGCTCGTAATCCACGACACCCCTCTATTGGCTGGTTTTCCGTGGTTCTTGTTGCCCATATAGAAATGACGACTTTGGAAGCTGCGAAAGCACTCTTTGCACGTTGTACTCGATGAAGCATGTTCGGCATGCACTTCGTCTAGCAAACGATGCGTTTCCGCCGCTGATTTCTTTGCCAGGAAATAATGAATCATAACTTGCCGCATATGTGACTTGTGTAGAACGAAATCTGCGATTGGAAGAACAATCAAAATAGATGATATCCACGTGCGTACAAATGTCATCTACGGCATTCCGGCCGGACTCTATTCAACCCTCATCAGATAGATTGCCAACTTTGGATTCGAGAAAATAGTGTACCCAACGTTGTCTATGAGGCTGGCGGGGGAGAAAATAAAACAGGCCTATATCAGGTCTGGAATCCAAATTGGCAAGTCAACTATTGGGATGTTGGAAAAGTTCTCGCTGTTTTTTCGTGAAAATTGATGCTCTATTTAAAAAAATGATTCCTAATGCTTCCAAACGTTTCGAGACTGGTGTGTGATCAACACCTAGTGATTCTGCAAGTTCGGCTAGCGTCTGACATGAGTCTTCATGAAGAGATGCCTCCAGTTCAACACATCAAAATCATTATTTTTGATGCGTCTAAACCAATCTCTGCATGTTGCTTCCAACAGAGCATGATCGCTGTAAGTCTCAACAAGAATTCTGTGTGCTTCAGCTGCAGATTTAAAAAAATTAAGTAGTGCAGTAGAATTCCCCGCCAATACTCTTTTTCTGGGCACGAAATTTGACATATCTAAAACTATGAAAAAAAAGTTGTTTAGACTTCGGCGAAATGGCGTACACTGATTTTAAGACTTACTTATAGTACTTCTTCATAGATGCGATACCATCTTAAACCACACGCACGCAGTTCTGGTAACGCCATCTGTAGGAAAACAGCGAGAACTTATTCACCGTCCTAATAACAAGGATCAAGGATGATAACTCTCCATTTTCTACTCTGCAATATCTCACCGGTGTATATAAAGAAAAATTTTAAAAAGCAACGGTACATGTGGCACCTGGAGAAGCATGAAACTCAAGATCACATTAGCGGAAATGTCCCGAGATTTTCGCCTCAGTTTTCGCGACATTCATCTCCATGCGGAGACACTACACAATCTGCCCATTCCCGTATTCGCTCTCGCTCTTTCTTCGTTGTCTATGCGGCGAACTTTCTTGTCGCTCCGTCCCTCACGCCGCTGCATTTTCCTACTCTCATAGTCTCATCAGCCCGCTGTTCCGCAAAATTCTCATCCCTGGCGTCACGGAAAGACATTGCGAATGGGAATACTACTCCATATAGGAGGCAGATGACAGTAATTTTTACAGTACACGCCGCACTTGCTTTGCTCTGGTCGGTTGTGCATGCTTGTCGGTTTCAACAACTATAGCGTCTATCTCGGCAACTGACTATATATATATACAGGGTGTTAGGAAGGTCGATGCGGAGCCTTAAGGGGGTGACAGGTCACCTCGTTGGGAACATATCTAACCTAGGTTACCTTAGTTCAAAGTCTAAGGATTTCGAGTTATCATGGTAAGTATGATTTTTGGAAAATTTCCCAAAATGAAGTACTAACTCGTTTACCTCTTAGATTAATGTCATTTTTTTTTAACCAATAACGTAAGAGGTATTTTTAGTTTTTGACAGTTTTTTTTTATTATTCAACACACCCCATTTAGTTAGTTGTGTGGATACACATGATTCTATTGTTATTTGTCGATTGAGTTAAGGGGTTACACACATTAAGGGGCTATACCAGTGTGACACTTTCAAGAAATCGATTTTTTTGCCTTTTTCGACAGTTTATACTTTCAAGAATATCATTATCATTTATAAAATTTATATCAATATCATCTATCTTGCAAAAATCGATGGTTAAATCTTTAAACGCGTTTTTCTCAAAATGAGATGTTTCAAATTTGCTGACATTGTAACTTAAAGAGCAATTATCCGATTGACTTGAAATTTGAACTCAGTACTCTTGAATATATTTACTCTACAATGGGGTAGGATATTTTTGATTGGATATAAATTGACGATTTGGCATTGAAAAAAACGACCATTTTATAGGCAAGAAAACAGACGGTTTTTTTCATAACTACGCCATTTTGTTATATTTTGATATTTTTCGAAAATCCTACGTCATTGTACAGGAAATACCTTCCAGTTTAAAGACATTTATTTCCTTTTTCGGTTTCACAATCAGCCGGAATCACATCAGCAGTGGAGGAACTTTTTTTTGCGCCTCCGAAGGCAGCGCATAAGTTGCTTGGAACTCAATGTTTTTCTATGAAAAAATTATGTAATATAGGTCAAATATAGTCAAATATATTCTTAATTTTCCGAAACATTTAATTAAGTACTTTTCTTCCAATAAATTACCGAAAATCACCCAAATTCTCAGCGTTCACACTGGTATAGCCCCTGGAGCTAAGACGCAAATAATTTTTTAGTTACCAATTATTGTCTATTTATAACATTATGAACGATTTAGCACCTAATTTTGGGACATTTTCCAACAATCATACTTACCATGATAACTCGAAATCCTTAGACTTTGGACTAAGATAACCTAGGCTAGATATGTTCCTAACGAAGTGACCTATCACCCCCTTAAGGCTTTGCATTGACCTTCCTAACACCCTGTTTATGTAAGCAGTTTTTATATTCGAGAACACTTTACTTCGTAAACAATAAAAATAAATATGAAACAGAAAAATAAAAAACAAATCAGACATCATGCAACTTTCTTCTTGCTCGACCTATGAATCGAGCTACAATTTGCTTTACTCGAGCAAAAAGAAGGTTCCATGACGTCTCTTTTGTTTTTAATTCTTTCATTCGATATTTCGTTTTACTACATATTTTTTGGCCACCATATATATGTTGGTAACTGCAATTCGCAATCATTTAGACTGATGTAAATATTTTTTCTTATTGTTTGTATGCTACAGAAAATTGCGGAAAAATGTGAAAACGCTTTTTTTGAAAAATAAAAAAGATCGTAGAATATGGGGGGGGGGGGAATCGGGTAGGCTGATATAGATGTCTGGCAAGGCTAGATAGGCGTATAGATTTTTTTTTTGGATGTCATTTTTCGGGCCACCCTGTATATACGTGTGTATTTGTGAGTGGACTTTGTTCGAGCGGTAATTAGTAAATGATGTATACGCGATGTTACGAGACTCGAGGGATGCTGTAACGAGGTACTCGAGTGTTTCATCGTTATTTTTGTGCGAACTTTGTACTCCGTCAAACTACGAGACTTCTGCTCAAAACTTGAAGAGAATAAAAGTAAAAGTCAAGAAAAGGACAAAAAACAGTAGAAACAGAGTTACACAATCTGTACCGACTTAAAACAAATGTATACATACACTTAGCACAAAAATTTAGGGAGCAAGAAAAAAATCCAAATTTTTGGGGGATTTTCAACAGGCTGTAACTCATACAAAAATGGTCGTACAGCAAAAAAAAAAGCAAATTGTAGTTCTAAGTGTCTAGTTTTCGAATCTGAGTTTGAACATTTTTTTTGAAAATATTTTTCGAGTAATCATAAGAAAACCACCGAAAAAAAAATGTTCGAAATTTTTTTGGCTTTTTTTAAATCTACGGACGTGGAATTTTTTTTTTCGACTTAACCTCTATATGGACCAGATAGCTTGTTTATTCAGCTTTAATTTGGTTTTTTAAAAATCTCGATACGAGCATTTCTCGCTGAGATATCGGTGTTTGAATGGAAAAAGATCATTTTGTCTTTGATTACCAATATCTCAGCAACCAATGATCGCACAGAAATTTTGAGGTTGGTTTCAAAAACTTGAATAAATTCTCTACAAGGATTGGCAATTGAATTTTGAAAAAAAATTTTTTTTTCAATCATTACATGAATTTGAAAAAGCGACCAAAAAAGGGCTTTTTGTGGTTTTTTGGAAAATCAAGCGCCCAATCAAAAATATTGCGGAAACCACTAATGTTAAGTGTGCCTTTTACTGTTCAATATACCCACAAAAACCCTACGAAGTTTCAATTTAATCCAGCCAACCGTTTTTTTTTCCCACTTGATCGAATTTTTGAAAAAATTAAAGGAGCAAGAATTTCGCTCTGAAAATGTCATAATTTTTATCAAAAATGAAAAAAAAAAAAATTCATTTTTCTCTCAATTCTGAATTAGTTACTTGGAAAATTTAAGAAACAAAAAAATCGAAAATTTTTGAAAAAACAATTCCAAAATTAAAATTTTTTTTTCAATTGGCCCTAAATTAAAGAAATGTAGCGACTCACTTTCTCACCGATTTTCCTCTTCCGCACTTTAATTTTCCTAGTCACAAATTAATTGAATAAATTAAAAGTTGATACCCCCAAGGCAAATCGAATATTCGTTCTACGAATATTGGGATAATAATTTTTTTGTGCGAATTTAAACAGTGTCTAAAAAAAAACAGTTTTTCTTAAAACTAACCTGCTTTCTTGGTAATCGAGCCAATCAACAGTTTTTCTCAAAACTACCGTATTTTTTAATTTTTAGAAAAGCAAATTAACTGAGTTTTTGCAAGCTTTAGTTTTCTTTTTATTTTTTTTCATAATGCCTAGGCGGCATTTATCCGCGCCACAAGTCGCTCAGATAGTGACTCTAGTGGAAGAAGGGTACAATTACCGACAAGTCGGGGATCGTATGGACATTAGTTCATCTGTCGTATCTCGCGCATACAATCGGTATTTGGAAACCGGTGATTATCAACGACGAGTTGGCCAAGGTCGTCGTCGTGCAACAAATCCTCGTGATCCTTACAAAACTAAAGCTTGCAAAAACTCAGTTAATTTGCTTTTCTAAAAATTAAAAAATATGGTAGTTTTGAGAAAAACTGTTGATTGGCTCGGTTACCAAGAAAGCAGGTTAGTTTTAAGAAAAACTGTTTTTTTTTAGACACTGTTTAAATTCGCACAAAAAAATTATTGTCCCAATATTCGTAGAACGAATATTCGACTTGTCTTGGGGGTATCAACTTTCAATTTATTCAATTAATTTGTGACTAGGAAAATTAAAGTGCGGAAGAGGAAAATCGGTGAGAAAGTGAGTCGCTACATTTCTTTAATTTAGGGCCAATTGAAAAAAAAATAAAAAAAAATTTTGTTTTTCAAAAATTTTGGAATTTTTTTTCAAAAATTTTCGATTTTTTTTTCTTCAATTTTCCAAGTCACTAATACAGAATTGAGAGAAAAATGAAAAAAAATTTTTTTTTTAATTTTTGATAAAAATTATGACATTTTCAGAGCGAAATTCTTGCTCCTTTAATTTTTTCAAAAATTCGATCAAGTGGGAAAAAAAAACGGTTGGCTGGATTAAATTGAAACTTCGTAGGGTTTTTGTGGGTATATTGAACAGTAAAAGGCACACTTAACATTAGTGGTTTCCGCAATATTTTTGATTGGGCGCTTGATTTTCCAAAAAAACGACAAAATGCCCTTTTTTGGTCATTTTTTCAAATTCATGTAATGATTGAAAAAACATTTTTTTTTCAAAATTCAATTGCCAATCCTTGTAGAGAATTTATTCAAGTTTTTGAAACCAACCTCAAAATTTCTGTGCGATCATTGGTTGCTGAGATATTGGTAATCAAAGACAAAATGATCTTTTTCCATTCAAACACCGATATCTCAGCGAGAAATGCTCGTATCGAGATTTTTAAAAAACTAAATTAAAGCTGAATAAACAAGCTATCTGATCCATATAGAGGTTAAGTCGAATAAAATTTTTCCACGTCCGTAGATTAAAAAAAAAACCAAAAAAATTTCGAACATTTTTTTTTCGGTGGTTTTCTTATGATTACTCGAAAAATATTTTCAAAAAAAAAATTTCAAACTCAGATCCGAAAACTAGACACTTAGAGCTACATTTTGCGTTTTTTTTTTTGCTGTACGACCATTTTTGTATGAGTTACAGCCTGTTGAAAATCCCCCAAAAATTTGGATATTTTTCTTGCTCCCTAAATTTTTGTGCGAAGTGTACATACATACATACATACACACATAGATACATACATACATACATACATACATACACACATAGATACATACATACATACATACATACATACACACATAGATACATACATACATACATACATACATACATACATATATATATATATATATATATATCATTTTTTACCCATCAATATAAATTGAAGTTTCAATTTTCGTTCCCGAATGCTCAAATTTTTTCTGGAAAACACGACTTATTACAAAAGTAGGCTATATTTTTTGTCGAACAGCCTTCAAAAAACTAAACAAAACAAATCATATCTTTCCCGGTCACAAAATCTCCGTGCAAGGCCCTTAAAAAGCATATGGCCACGTTATAATCCTCACCCCGTATAAACATAAGGGCACCGTGATCAGCTCATCCGACTCCTTTTAGGACAGTCCTAAAATTGTTTTAGCACGAATCTTTGCTTCCGGAGACCGGACGCCGCTTGAAATGACCGCCTCGAAAAATGCTTCCATTTATCTAAGGGTGACTTTCAAGACATTGGCTTTCACGTTATATTTAGTATGGGGACAATTGGCGACTCCAAGGGAGGTCCTGGAAATCGAATGTCTTTGAATACGACACTTTCCCCGATAGATATCTATATGTATGTATGTGTGGGCGTGTGTAGCTTTTAGCCTCAGAACTATACGCGCTATTCCGGAGTTAGTGCCGAGGGGTTGAGGGCTGAGCTTTCGAGGCAACAGGGGATGACTGGACTGAGCTTGGTGCGAGCGAATTCCGTCCACTTTTATATGAGAAATAAAGGATGATGGGGAAGGCTGCTCACGCTATAGAGCCAGAAAGAGAGAGAGAGAGAGAGAGAGAGAGAGAGAGAGAGAGAGAGAGAGGGAGACAGGGGTGGATAAAAGTGCCAGCTGAGCGCGTCCGGAACTCTCGTCTTATCAGCCTTTGCACCCTCACTGCCATATACACTATACAGTAGAGAGAGGGAGCGAAAGAGAAAGAGAGAGAGAGAGAGAGAGAGAGAGAGAGAGAGAGAGAACGCTAGGGGTGGCAGCAGGGACGGCAGCACGAAAGGCAGGTATCTCTGGGCAAAGGGAAGAATGTGCACAGAAGGATCGGGCCAAAAAAAAGCTCAGCCAAGCTCTGCCGTATAAAACGGTGAAGCGGAGAAACGCTGCCGAGTATTTGACTTCGCGTAGGGTCGCTATACGCGAATGAAAGAATGGTCACAAATAAACACGATAAAGCATAGTGCCACCTATAAAAAAATCTGAAATACACTGAGCAAAAAATCATTGATCCAATATCATTGGTGTTATTAAATGAAATTTCGTTGATTCATTTGTAAAATTGTTGGTGTAAATAATCGGATTTATTAATCCGAACAAAACGCTATTGACTTTAATAACATGATAAAATTAAAAGTTTCTTTTCATTCTAAAGATATATTGTTAGCCGAGAACAATATATTATTGAAACTATCTTAAAAATTATCGCGAACAAATTATATAGTTTTGAATCCGTTTTTTGACAAACAAAAAAAGCGCTTCAATTCATAACATGAATATTGTTGATTCGAGTACACAAGAAAAATTTCTATTGAGTAAATAAGTTATTTTTTTTCACCATTTCCGATATTGACTTCCAAATACATTATTCGTTAGAATATTAATAATTTATTTGGATTGAAAAATATTAAGTAAATGTCTGAATTGTTTAAAAAATTATGCGAAAATAAAATCTGTTTCCTGCGCATTTGGTTGAAAACACTCAACCAAATCATGGCCGAGCGCTACCGAAATTATAGGTGTGAGAAAACCCGTAGTTCTCGGAGGAACCGCTAGAAGCCGCACGCGCGCTCGTTTCTCGTAAGCTTAGCGCGAACCGAAAATCTACTTGGACGCCGGAGAAACTCTAAAGAGTATCGCTTCTTGGCCTGTGGCTAAGATCGAAGTGTAGTATTTGTTCTTATCAGTTGAATATCTGACATTCTCTCCATGGATACTCCATTGGATATCTGATATTCTCTCCACTATTATCGTGGATGATCATGTTTATTTAAGATTTAAAAGAAATTGAAAAAATTACGTCCCAGTTCAAATTTCAAGTTAATGGGATAAGTGCTCTTTGAGTTACAATGTCAGCAAATTTAGAAAATCTCATTACGAGAAAAACGCGTTTGAAGATTTAATTATCGCATTTTATACCTACGAGCAGTTGCTTTTTAGAAGGCTGCCATTCGGAGAGTATTAGAGATACAGCCTTGATATTTTTACAGGATATTCTTGAAAATATAAACTGTCGAAAGAGGCAAAAGAAAATCGAGATTTTAAAGTGTCACACTGGTATAGCCCCTTAAATAGTATGGTTTTAAGTATCTTTTGCAATGTTTGTAGTGAGAAATATTTATAAATGTAGTAGACAAAAAGGTTTGTGCAGGCCGCAGTTTCAAAAATGAAATAAAAAAAGAACGAATTTAGTTTTTAATTATCTAGTGCTCGGACGAAGGATTTAATAAAATATTGATTTTTGGAATTTTTCGAATGGTCGCAGCCCAAAGTGAAAGTATCGATTTTTGGTGAGAAAAACGCTCCATTTTCGCCGATAAAAATCACTATGCATCGAAAAAAAATTCCTTCGTTCAAGCACAGCTTTTCGATATGTAGAAGAAGCTTGTAAAATTTGACGTTGATCGGTGCAGTAATTTTCGAAATATCGTGGTTACCGATTTTGAAGAATAGATTTTGAGAAAAACGCATTTCAATTTCGTCGGTTCGCGGAACCTACCTATAAACACCTATAACTCCCTCAATTTTGGACGGATCGACTTGAAATGCTCAGATAATATTTTTGAAATGTTATATTTTGCGAATCCGTCGAAAACCGAAAATCGATATTTCCAAAAAATTCAGCTAGGTGTAATAAGCCCTTAAGGTGATTTCAAGGTCAACTCCATTTTTCAAATGACAGCCTATACTTTTACGGAAGAATTATATTCCCCATAAAAAAGAATGAACTTTCTTCGGTAATTTTTTTTATGCGATCGTCCCTTTTGGATCTATATATATATATATATATATATATATATATATATATATATATATATATATACACACACACACACACACACGTACACATCCAAATTTCGAAATGGAATATTATAGCGGGTAAACAGGAAAGTTGAGTCGATGAACTTTATCAAAATTATTCCTAAGATACACGTACTCGTGGGCGAAACGGTCGATCCATGTACTCGTACAGTTTCGGGTATATTGTTCGAGAGTAACGAGAAACTGTTGATGCGTCGGGAACGCGGTAAACCGGAAGCGCGATAAAAGCGCTTTACGACAAGAGCCAAGGCACATTTTTACGACTCTTCTTTAAAATTCTGCCCCCTTAAATGGGTTTGTGTATACATATATATAAATATATACACGGTGTTTTTTTTTAACTTTAGTACTTATTTGGATTTTTTAATTAGATAAGTTAGATAGATAATTATCAATTAAGATCATTTAGGTACCTAATAATTAATTTAGATTAATTTATTTCGATGATTTAGACAATTAATTATTTATGAACATTAATTAATTTAGATATTTTAGATATCTAATAGTTCATTCAGATTAATTAATTTGGATCATTCAGACATCTAACAATTAATTCAGATTCATTTATTTCGATGATTTAGATAATCAATTATTTATTTAGGACGGTTATTTTAATTGAAATAACTCTCCTTTCTACACTGAGAAAAAAAAACCAATTGATTCAAAAAAATATATTGGTTGATCAAAATAAATGTGCTGCTGCGGAGTGCCACCGCTATATGACATTGTTACGATACTATAAAATATTGGAAAATGTGATTGATATAAATAACATATTATTTTATTTGAAAAAGCTCTTCTGTTCTCTGAATATCTACATTATCTTTCAAATGAAAGTGTATTCTATTGAAATCATTCTATATACAATCCGTAGATGTATGGATGAAATAACATGAAACATTTTTTATTTCGTACAAAAATATAAACAATAGAGCCGCAAGTTGGGGATCGATTAGGGATGTGGATTGGAGAAAATGGTGGGAAATGTAAAAAGGGTGAAAATCCTGTACATGGAAGCTAAAATTGGCGCAGCGTTCGCCGTATAAACAATAGAATTAATTATTTCTTTACTGTATTGAAACGAATATGCCATGGGACGTAAGTTTTTAGATTTATTTTAAATCTTAAATAAAAAGTGAGCATTAGAATGATCATCCACGATAAGAGTAGAGGCAATATCAGATATCCAATGGAATATACATCGAGGGAATATCAGATCCGCAACTGCTAAGAACAGATACTACGCTTTGATCTTAGCCACGGGCCAAGAAGCGATACTCTTTAGAGTTTCTCCGGCGTTTAAGTAGATTATCGGTTCGCGCTACGCTTACGAGAGACGAGCGTGCGTGCGGCTTCTAGCGGTTACTCCGAGAACTACGGGTTTCCTCACACCTATAATTTCGGTGGCCCTCGGCCATGATTTGGTTGAATTTTTTCAACCAAATGCGCAAGAAACAAATTTCATTTTCGCATAATTTTGCAACCAATTCAGACATTTACTTAATATTTTTCAATGAAAATAAATTATTAATATCTGCTACGGCGAACGCTGCGCCAATTTTTAGCTTCCATGTACAGGGATTTTCCCCCTTTTTACATTCCCCACCATTTTCCTCCAATCCACATCCCTAATCGGTCCCCACCTTGCGGCCGCAGCCGACTTCCCCCTCTGTATCGCATTCACCATGACGTTTTTTTTTGTTTTTTTTTGTTTTTTTTTTGTCATGGGTATAGGGAAACTGCGGAAAACCTATACCATACAGCCGGTCACGAGTTCGCTTCCCAGCCTCGGAGCTAGTCGCGTTTCGTCGAGAAATATAGCTCACAGGCTACAGCCATACACATCCGACACACACACGTACCGGTCCGTGTCGCGGCGTCTGTGTGGAGCGCTGGAGCACACGTCACGCCTGTGTTTTTATTTCTCGCCGAAACTACGAGACGGTGATTCGAACCCGCGACCTCCCGATGTGTTGATTTCAGAGGCAGGTACGCTAACCACTAGACCAACACATCGGTTAAATAAATTATTAATATTTTAACGAATAATGTATTTGGAAATCAATATTGGATATGGTGAAAAAAATAAAATAACAAATTTACTCAATAGAAATTTTATCCGAATCAAACGAGCGAAGTTCAATTTTTCTTGTGTACTCGAATCAACAATATTCATGTTATGAATTGAAACGCTTTTTTTGTTCGCTGGTGAAAATGCATTCAAAACTATATGATTTATTGGGGCGGGGTTGAAGTTCCGAACTTTGAATGACCAGAAGGCTCAAAATTCCGAATTTTAATATTCCGAAACTACAAGTTTCGTAAAGCTCATGCCAGCGAAAGGTTACACAATTGACTGTAATTGGTGTAGAACGGTACGAGTAGCGATAGAAAAAGGATACCAATATTATTTTTATACGACATAATTTTCAGAAATAGTATGAAGATCAACGCTTTATTCGAATGACCAGTACTACGATGTACAAAACAACGAATATGTAATATTAAGCATGCCACAAAATTGCGCATTTTTTATTATAGAAAACGAACTATACCAGAAAGTTTAAATATAATTAAAGCTAATAAGAGATTCGTCAGGTATACGTAAGATTTAGATTCCGGAAATTATAGCTTCGAACATCCAGTTTGCGAAAACTGAAGTTTAGATAGTATAAGATTCCGATACAGAACGTTCAGACCGTTCAAAATCCCGAAAATTCACGCATTCAGCAGATATTAAGTGAAGACGAGCCCGGCTGGATGGCAGCACCACTACCACCGTAACGCATGGTGACGGTGTTCAAATTTTCGGACTTTTGATCCTTCGGGTAACATTCTTTCGGAGTTTTGATTTTTAGAGGTAGTATTTTTTCGGAGTTTTGATCTTCCGTGGTAGAATGTTCTCAGAGTTTTATCGTCCTTTACATTTTATTGTGAATATATACTGTAACGATGTTTAGCGATCCATGATTTTTTATTGATTTTCTTATTTTCGGAACTTTTCCCAGTTCAAACCTTGGCCATTTCGGAACTATGAACTTTCTAAACATGAGAAGTTGATACTTGTTTTATGCGCCGTGTTTTCAGGTCGACACTTTATCAGTCGGTTCCATGGTCATTTTCATTTAATTCCTTACTGTACTATTATTTTCGGTTATATGATAATTCTGCATACAACATTTTGGAATTATACATTTCGTGAAGTATTAAGTGGTAGCTAATAAATTCGGAATTTTGAGCCTTCTAGTACAGTCGTGCTGTATATTGGAATCGGAAAAAATTAGAAGAAGGCTAGTTTTTTGACAGGTGATTTTGTAGGTGCCGCGGCTGCTAAAACCAAGTTTGCCTAAAAATCGGGGGGTAGGGTTTTTTAGGGGATGGGGGTGGATTAAATCCAAACTACAACCCCCAAGAGGTCGGCGCCGGGAGACAAAATGTTCAGAAAAATCCGGGTTTTATTTTTGTCCATACGCCGAGGTCGTGGAAGTTCATTTTGGGGGTGAAAAAGTGGGGTGAAATTTTGAAAAATCACTTTTCATTCGATAACTCTTTAGGACAAATTCATACAATTTTTGTTCAAATGGAAACGTTGTAGCCCTTGAAAAGACGCGTCGATCGAGTATTCGATCAACCCTCTCCAATAATATCGTTACCCCCAAAAGAATTGTTGAAGTATTAACAAAAAAATTATTTATTGAATAACTCAAAAACAATCGATTTTTCGGGGATGGTTCAAATGTACGAAATGTAGAGAATAATGTTCTCTATATTTTCGTTCCTATGCACAACTTTTGAATTTTGCTTTTTCGAACCCTTCTCAGGTGTTGAAAATTCAAAATGAAATTCTGGGAAAACTATTGACCGAAACTAAAGAGATACGAGTTTGGCGCTGTGGACAAAAATGTAGCTGAGGATTCAAGCTACAAATTCTTCCACGGCGGCGAATTCGCGCCGTCAATAGTTTTCCCAGAATTTCATTTTGAATGTTCAACCTCCGAGAGGGATTGGAAAATCAAAATTCAAGGGTGGTCCATAGCAACAAAAATATGGAGAAAATTATTCTCTACATTTCGTACATTTGAACCATACTCGAAAAACCGATTGTTTTTGATTTATTCAATAAAATATTTTTTTTTTAGTTTTTTACCATTTTTTGGGTGAAGATATTATCGGAGAGTGATGATCGAATACTCGATCGACGCGCCTTTTCAAGGGCTACAACGTTCCTATTTAAACAAAAAACGTACGATTTTTTTCTAAAGAGTTATTGAATTAAAACCGATTTTTCAAAATTTCACCCCACTTTTTCACCCTCAAAACGAACTTCCACGACTTCGGCGCTGTTAACAAAACTAAAGCCCGGATTTTTCTGAATATTTTGTCTCACGGCGCCGACCTCGTAGGGGTTGTAGTTTGGCATCAATCCACCCCCATCCCCTTTCATCCCCTAAAAAAGAACCCTACACCCCGATTTTTAGGCAAACTTGGATGTAGCACCCGCGGCACCTACAAAATCACCTGTACAAAAACTAGTCTTCTTCTAATTTTCTCCGATTCCGGATTTTTTCATCGACAGCCGACTGTACTATTCTGGTCATTCAAAGTTCGGAATTTCATCTCCGCCCCGATTTTTATAGATAATTTTTTAGATAGTTTCAATAATATATTGTTCTCGGCTAACAATATATCTTTTGAATGATTTTTTTTTCAAATTTTATCATGTTATTAAAGTCAATAGCGTTTTGTTTGGACTAATAAATCCGATTATTCACACCAACAATTTTACAATTGAATCAACGAAATTTCATTCAATAACACCAATGATATTGGATCAATGACTTTTTTTCTCAGTGTATGTATCTCTCTCTCTCTCTCTCTCTCTCTCTCCCTCTCTCTCTCTTTCTCTCTCTCTCTCTCTCTTTCTCTTTCTCTAATATGCGGATAAACGTTGATAGTTAGCAGCGCCGGCTTTCGTGACGAGGGTCGAACTTGAACCCCGTTCACCACCGCTTAACTCTGCGGAACGACGACGAGAACTGTACGTTGACCTGCTCGCCTTTATCGTTACAGCTTCGGTTGACCCGGCCAATCTTCCACCCATCCCCTCTCCGATCCTCCGCCTCTTTGCTCCGTACTTCACTCCCGCGTTAATTGCCTCATACCTTTATCTATGATTCATGTTTCGATGAACACCGTAAATCACCGATCCTACTGATCGAACGAATGATCAGAAGCTTCGCGCCGAAATTGTATCCGGACGAAAAAGCGCTTCGGCGACGCTCTGAAACGGCCAGGAACTGTGCACGGGAGGGGCGCAGTTTTACGCAATCAACGCGTTTGTAGCTGACGGATATTTGAATTTTAAGCCAATTATTTATATCAATATTTATTGATTAATTGATTGGTTGTTTACATTTAATCATCGAGTCCGTGCTATTTTAATGCGGAGTTTGCGGTGTGATAATAATTGAATAGTCAAATGAACTCAAATGAACGAATGAGAAATAGATAAATTAAATTGGAATACAGTTTGTGTAGTATTTTATCACAAACTAGGTTACCATTTTATATATCCATTCATTATGTATTATTATGTTCATTTTTATATTCATTTTATATTCACATATTAATTTTTTTCGTTTCCATTTATCAATTTTTATGTATTTTTTCATCGTTCATTGATTTCGATTTAGGAATTATTAATGAATTTTCATTTGAGAACATGATATTGAAGTTTGCATCATTGGAGCTTAACGAAAACCTTACATTGCGATTGGCAAATTTTTTTTTTCGCATTTTTAAAAACATTCTCATTGGAAACCTACAAGCTTAATTGATCGCCGATTATGTTTGATGACAATGAAAATGAAGAAAGAATGGAAAATAAAAGGAATTTTCGTTGCACTTCAAAATTGCACTCCAAATTTCGTTGCACTCAAATTTATCACCGCCTCGATTCCCTCTTCTTGGTATTCCTGTTGAGGATTTTTTTTTTAAGGGCGAAGATAATACCTTCAGGCGAGGAAAAAATGCTAATTATCATGATTTTTTTCAACGGAAATATTTACTCAAGGGAAAATATACTGTGCATTATTATCGCATTCGTAATTAATTCACAGAACTCGTTTGCGCTGTCGATATATTCGAATTAAAAACCTCCCCCTTCGAGCAGTACGCGAGCCACGAATTTCACTTTTATGTGCACTCGCGTTACTTTACACCGGGCTCAATCGGGCGTGTATATGGACGCGAGGGAATATCCGGGATGTGCAACAAATCCCGGTAAATCAAAAATTTACGAAGGTACATTCAGTCATCCACGTCCGTCCGGATGATTGAACGTTGTATACGCGATTGTGTAATCCTTGCGAATCAATCGTATGGATATAGAATCGGTTGCTGGTGGAAATCCAGTTCGATACAGCGTTTTTTTTGGGAGCGAGTTGATTATTAGCTGTTTGGTAAAGTTACATATCGATACACACACATTAATATATATATATATATATATATATATATATATATATGTGCATTATTATGATTATGCTGTCAAATCGAACCGGAGGCCTCGATTGAGTGCCGTTAACGTTTGCATAGTAGACATGCGAAGATTAAAATGTTTTTATAATTCGTCTCTAAAGTTATGACCCAGCTTTTTTTGCGAATATATATATATATATATATATATATATATATATATATATATATATATATATATATATATATTGTAACGGGTCGGAATTCGTTACAAATAAATTTATTGGTTCGGGACTCGACCAGGGAAGAAATTAGTTGAGACTCGGGTGTTTTGGTATTTAACTATAAAAAAAAACAATTTATTCAGTTTTTATTTGTCTCGATACAGTAGAAAAGACCGCCTTGTGTAGGTGTAGTGTGTTGTTTGTGTTGTTCTTGTAATTTCCGCAATGTTTTTCTCCGTCGGTAACTGCTCACTTCGCGTAATTACTCGGATGGTAACCCTTTCGGGCGCGACCCGCATTAATTATCATGCGTCGATAATCTTTACCCCCTCCCTTGCTCGCTCTAACGATCGCGGCGCGGTGGATCGTGACGCGCAGGCTCGCTCAATGTTTACGTTTTTTTTTTATGTAGGTGTGCGTGTGTGTTGTTTTTTTTTATGAGTATCGGGACGCTCGCAATTTAAAATACCCTCTTTGCCCTTTATGCTTTCCTAAAACGATTGTTCTATTTACTATTCGATAATTGCTTCTCCTATGTTGTTAGTAATTCCCATTATCCTTTTTCTTAACTTTTTCTCTTATTCTATGATATTTTTATTTGTACGTTTCTTTATTTTAATATTTTAACCCTTCTCAATTTTCTTTCCCCTTGACCCTCTATCCACCACGCGTTCCTTCCCTTGCGGTCAGTATTAACGACGGCTGAGTACGGCCAAGGTTTTTAGAGAATTGAGAGTACTTTATCCTTTTCTAGTGACTCCGCCCTTTAGCTATTCTGTCAATTTTCCGCCTCCCACACTTTCCTTTCCCGAGGGTCAGTATTAATGTGCTTGGTACCGATCGACTTCCCAGCCAAAGAAGGAGTGCCTTTTCCCAAAAATTCCCGTCCTTTTATATGCAGATTTTACCGCCTTTTCTCTTCCCCTTCTCTTCTGTCTTCCTTTAATTCAATTAGTCGGTTGTATCCGGTGTTTGCCGGTTTTTCTTTCCCCTTCTCTTCCTTAATTCGATTGGTGGGTTTTTCTGGGTTTTACCGGTTTCTGTGGGTCTGAGCTGTTTGACCTTGTTTTTGTCTCGATCTGTAACGCTTACCCCCTCTCCTAAACTCGGTTACCCTTTTGACTTTGTGATGGGGTTGATGAGACGGACCTGTACGTCTCAATATATGTATATGTATGTATATATATAATTAAGAACACGTATGTGTATATGTTAAAAAAGAAGGAAATATCTTTGCATTCCAACGATATTTCATTCTTCATTTCTTTATTATTATTATTGTTATTATTATCCAAACTTTTTTCCAAAACAGCTTTTTTGTATCTTGCGGTCGTAACTTAAGTGAGTATATGTAAAATAAGGTTAGAGTGATATTGATAGTCTAGACCGCTATAAAAAATGTCAGGAAGGGAAAAAACTGATAAATATGACGGTTGTCTTGTGCTCGTTATTTAGTGAGTTTGTTTGGCTTCATACGAATGGTTGTTTGATTTTTATAGAAACCGATCGATCTAATGATGTTGAAGTCTGTATCGTTGCAATGGAACGTATATTTATTCTTCACAATCGCTTAAATTTTTTTTCTCCTCTACTAGACTCGGTTTCTAGACTCTGATTTACGAGCTTAATTCACAGGACGAAAAAGTTTTGGACAATGATGAAAATAAATAAATAAATGAATATCTTTGGAATGCCAAGGTTTTTGGTTTTTATTAACACACGCACACTCAATTTTTTTTAAGTTTAGATTTGGATGAATCGATGGATGGATTGATGGATGCTTTTAAAACTATAAATATTTGTTGAGGTAGGCTGGGTATCGGTGTCCGAGTTAGCTGGATGTCATACGAAACTAACGCTACCCCCACTCTACTGCCACTGTGTGTAGTAGAGTGGTGGAAGCTGCAAAATACTGAATTCTTGTGATCGATGGAAAAATTCTCTCTCCCCACCCTATTCTAATCTTCTTATTGGTTAAAAAGTTATATGGACTCAAACCATTGATATTTTTTTGACAATTAACCAAAACCAACTCATATCATTTACATATACTTTTTTCATTACCAGAAATGTATTATATGATTACATTTTCTATGCCATGAGTTCCCCTTTGTCTAATATCTGTAGATTTTTAAATTATTATCTAAACTTTTCTCTTACACTTTCAGGTCACATAACCCTAATAAGAATCTTGAAAAATATTTTCCTGATGTTTGTATCCTAAATGTCGCGAAAAAAGTCCTTGCATTTCAAAGATGCAAACTTCATTATCATATTGTACATACGTTCGTTGACGAGAATAACCATGTTAAAGTTTGCACGTTGAAACGCAACCAATATTCTTTTCAAGTTGTCTTCCATTTTCATTTCTATATCGCTAAAAAAAATATCCGATTTATCTTGTAGATCTTTAATGAGGATTATAAAAAAATGTCTTTTTTGCCAATTTATCTTATAGATCTCTAATGAGGATTACAAAAAATCGTTGGAACAATTTTCGTATGGAGAATCCGCGAAAAAAATTGGGTGACCAAAAAAATTGATTTTCATTGCGTACCAACGATGCGGACTTCAACATCATAGAATATATGTATGCGTACCCGGTTATGCGGGGAATAGCGAGAGAGAGAGAGAGAGAGAGAGAGAGAGAGAGAGAGAGAGAGAGAGAGAGAGAGAGAGAGAGAGAGAGAGAGAGAGAGAGAGAGGGAGAGGGAGAGAGAGAGAGGGAGGGAGAGGGGGGGGCTTCTCGCAAGCACCCCCTCGTCGACTTTTTAAACGTGAATAGCAATGAATGGCTCGCAGCTCAGGCTTCCGTTTGGCCACGTCGTTCTTCACCGGCACGCTTGAGGGATTGTGCGATATCACGCTACTTCCTTCGTCTGCGACGGATCCGCGTTTTCGACGTTTTCATCAGTGTGGGTGTGCGCCCCGTCCCTCCGTGGCAAATATTATATATCGCGTCTGTGGCAGAAAACAACCTCGAGTTTCGACTTGGATCTCTCATGGCGCGAGGGGTGCAAAACACACGTCGTTGATCTTGACGACGGGGCGTTCTTTTCGTGCCCTCGAGCTGTATAGGGTGAATAGGGTGTGTCATTGCGAACAAACCGTTTTCTTTAAGGGTTGAAATACCTTTAGGCTAGAAAAAATGGCCGATTTTCATGATTTTTTTTTAAGCAACGACTTTTTCACTATTTTTGGTTGCGGCGGATGTCATCAGGCGGCGTGACACGTAGCGTCGGCGGGATTAATCTGAATAAAAAAAACCAATGAAGATATTTCTTTCATTAAGGGCGTTAGGCCTTAGGGAACTTTCACTTTTCAAAAATTTGCCTAAAATATCGTCAGATAATTGGCAATGAACTATACAATATTAAAAAAAATCCTACGTACTTCCATAGACAATGTATTTTTCAAGATATATTCAACAGTTCAAGTGAATCGGTTGAAAAAAATGTCGAAGTTACGTTTCCGGGCAACTTAGAAAATGCAGTTTTGAGATAAAGGCTGCACAGCCGCCATTTTAAATTAATCACTTCAAAAAAATGATTGTATACAGTCACTGATATGTATGATAACACACTTTTCTGCAATCTCGATTATTTTGTAGTTTGTCTGAAAAAAAATCCCAACAAGCCTATTTTTACGGCTTCTATGAGTGGCCTGAGGCCTCAACACTCATACGCAGAATATGGACCAAGAAAAAGCGAGAAATGATGAAAAATCGACGAAAATTGTACGATTTTAGAAGAAAGAGATGGAATTTTCCGAAAAAGATAGCTTCATTTTGCAACAAAAAGAACTTTTTTTATTTCAAAAACATTTACGGGTCATGTTGCAGACAATAAGGTTAGGAAGATTTATACTAAATTTATCAGAATCCGTCGATTAGTTTTTTAGCATATCAAAATTACGCCAGTTTTGAAAATGTAATTTTCATCAAAACCATACCATTACATACCTCCGCCATGTTTAAAGATTAATAAAAATTTTAAAAGACTATGTATCCATGTATCCATGTACC
>OZ023313.1:66710485-66823465 GCA_964007375.1 Ophion obscuratus | reverse complement strand
TATTTTTCAAGATATATTCAACAGTTCAAGTGAATCGGTTGAAAAATGTCGAAGTTACGTTTCCGGGCAACTTAGAAAATGCAGTTTTGAGATAAAGGCTGCACAGCCGCCATTTTAAAATTAATCACTTCAAAAAAATGATTGTATACAGTCACTGATATGTATGATTAACACACTTTTCTGCAATCTCGATTTATTTTGTAGTTTGTCTGAAAAAAAATCCCCAACAAGCCTATTTTTACGGCTTCTAGAGGGCCTGAGGCCTCAACACTCATACGCAGAATATGGACCAAGAAAAAGCGAGAAATGATGAAAATCGACGAAATTGTACGATTTTAAAGAAAGAGATGGAATTTTCCGAAAAAGATAGCTTCATTTTGCAACAAAAAGACTTTTTTATTTTCAAAAACATTTACGGTCATGTTGCAGACAATAAGGTTAGGAAGATTTATACTAAATTTATCAGAATCCGTCGATTAGTTTTTTAGCTATAAATTACGCCAGTTTTGAAAATGTAATTTTCAAAACCATACCATACCTCCGCCATGTTTAAAGATTAATAAAATTTTAAAAGACTATGTATCCATGTATCCATGTACCAATTTAGTTAAATCGACCAAATGTATCTTCTTACTCTTTAAACTATAAATTAAATAAAATATTCGTGGAGTCGAGCATGTTTCTATTGATTGAATTGAATCTTCTGCCTTTATTGCAACGCACAGACATCGGTAGGGGGGGAGGCTAGAGAGAGGAATTATATTTATATGGGTTGTTTGAAAAATATATAGCATAATATTCGACAAAACTCTCTAATTATCAAAATGATGTTAACTAATTGATATAGTTTATGTAATACAACAAATAACGATGGGAATTAATTTGGTAATTTACCAATCATTCACCTATACCCCTGCAAAACACGGCCCTTCGCGAAAGGACACCGCAATTTCCATTGCATTTCAACGATGCAGCCTTGAACCTCATACGGATTACGTGTGTGAGCTGACTTTGATTGCACTTTCCCTTTGAGTATGATGCCCCTCTTTTGTCCCCTCTCAAGTTTTTGCCTTCCGTCTCTCTCTCTCTCTCTCTCTCTCTCTCTCTCTCTCTCTCTCTCTCTCTCTCTCTCTCTCTCTCTCTCTCTCTCTCTCTCTCTCTCTCTCTCTCTCTCTCTCTCTCTCTCTCTCTCTCTCCTCTCTCTCTCTCTCCTCTCTCTCTCTCTCTCTCTCTCTCTCTCTCTCTCTCTCTCTCTCTCTCTCTCTCTCTCTCTCTTTTTTTCTTTCCACCAAGAGCAGAAAGCAGAAACGACTATTATTGGATTCCAGTTCACGCCGGAAAATCAGGAACGCACGAGTCCGCCGAATAAATATCACGCCAATTCGGTTAGCTAGTGTGAGAACAAACGAGGAGGAAAAAGGAGAAAGGGAAGAAAAAAGGGTTAGTCAGCTAGTCGAAATCGTAGTCGTTGCAGAATAATGGAAAGTGCTCTCTCTCTCTCTGTCTCTCTGTCTCTCTCTCTCTCTCCCTCTCCCTCTCCCTCCCCTCCCTCCTCCTCTCTCTCTCTCTCTCTCTCTCTCTCTCTCTCTCTCTCTCTCTCATCTCTCTCTTCTCTCTCTCTGTCTGTCTCTGTCTCTGTCTCTGTCTCTGTCTCTGTCTCTGTCTCTGTCTCTGTCTCTGTCTCTGTCTCTGTCTCTGTCTCTGTCCTCTGTCTCTGTCTCTGTCTCTGTCTCTGTCTCTGTCTCTGTCTCTGTCTCTGTCTCTGTCTCTGTCTCTGTCTCTGTCTCTGTCTCTGTCTCTGTCCTCTGTCTCTGTCTCTGTCTCTGTCTCTGTCTCTGTCTCTGTCTCTGTCTCTGTCTCTGTCTCTGTCTCTGTCTCTGTCTCCGTCTCCGTCTCTGTCTCTGTCTCTGTCTCTGTCTCTGTCTCTGTCTCTGTCTCTGTCTTTGTCTCTGTCTCTGTCTCTGTCTCTGTCTCTGTCTCTGTCTCTGTCTCTGTCTCTGTCTCTGTCTCTGTCTCTGTCTCTGTCTCTGTCTCTGTCTCTGTCTCTGTCTCTGCTCTGTCTCTGTCTCTGTCTCTGTCTCTGTCCTCTGTCTCTGTCTCTGTCTCTGTCTCTGTCTCTGTCTCTGTCTCTGTCTCTGTCTCTGTCTCTGTCTCTGTCTCTGTCTCTGTCTCTGTCTCTGTCTCTGTCTCTGTCTCTGTCTCTGTCTCTGTCTCTGTCTCTGTCTCTGTCTCTGTCTCTGTCTCTGTCTCTGTCTCTGTCTCTGTCTCTGTCTCTGTCTCTGTCTCTGTCTCTGTCTCTGTCTCTGTCTCTGTCTCTGTCTCTGTCTCTGTCTCTGTCTCTGTCTCTGTCTCTGTCTCTGTCCTCTCTCTCTCTCTCTCTCTCTCTCTCTCTCTCCTCTCTCTCTCTCTCTCTCTCTCTCTCTCTTCACTTCATTTCTCTCCCATCCAGCTTTATATGATTCTCGGTTTTTATTCCAATTATTCCAGGCAATCTGTTTCAGCAAATACGCAGCCTCCCCCCCCTCTCTCTCCTCTCCCTCCTTTCCTTCAATCCCGTACGCTTTTGATTCTCCCCATAGTATCCGTCAATTTCGTGTTTTTTCCGGTATTGCTTTTCCCCGTTGTCTTTCTATGAGCGTCGTATACGGATCGCTTTCAACATTCGTTACTTTTCCATCAATTTTCCTAGCCGCCAATTCTCCATTATAACAATAACGGAATCGCGAAATGCATTTCGAGACCGGTATTTCTGATTGGAGAAAAAGTACACTTGAAAGGAAAGGTGGGTTGGAGAAAGGGTAGAAGCCAGTGTCAGTGAAAGCTGGGGATGCTGATGAAAGGATGGAACGGGAGGGAGAGAAGGGCGGAAAAGCGATGGCGCGCTCCAATGATAACGATAACATCGATAATCCTGGGAGCACACAGCTCTCATCCGCGCATTAGCTTGCGTTTACAACGGTCTCTGGCTCTGGATGGAAACGCGAGCAGGGAACTGACAAGCATAGAGATTCTCTTTTATCTTCTCTCTCTCTCTCTCTCTCTCTCTCGCCCCCTCTCTCTCTTGGCCGCATACCTCGCTGGCGCAACGTACAATGCAGCCGACCCAACGATATTAAATTATCACTGCGAAAACAAAGAGCGGGGAAAACCGCGAGTACCGGACCTCCCTTATATAATATCAGCCTCGTATATTCAACCTCGTTGGCGGAAAATGCGCGCGCGCCCCCCTTTATTCTTCATATTATGCAGCAGGAAAACCGCATTTTATTTCATCGCGATATTACGTACAGGAGAGGTCGGGGGAGGGGTGGATGAAAAGCCTGGAACGAGAATTTGTCTCGTGTTTCCTGCAGCTCGCACCAATAAAAAGAAAGTCCCTTCCAACATTCTCTCTCTCTCTCTCTCTCTCTCTCTCTCTTTCTCTCTCGCTCCCTCTCTCTCTTCTCTCTCTCTCTCTCTCTCTCTCTCTCTCTCTCTCTCTCTCTCTCTCTCTCTCTCTCTCTCTCTCTCTCTCTCTCTCTCTCTCTCAGGCTCTCTATCTCTCTCTCCGCTTTTGAAAAATAATAATAATGAGGGGTGTATCTGAGACCCACACATACTTATATCAATGGACTCAGGATTTCACCCCCACCCCCCATTTCAGGGACTACCTTCAGTTCTGGGACATCCTCTAGAAATGCAGGAGTATTGCAAGGGAAACGTATACGGGGAAGAACTGAAGAAACATGGGTCAGGTTAAGATACGGAAATGTAGGAAAAGGAGGTAAGCGGATTCGCAGTTACTCTATATCGGTGTTGTAGGAAGGAAGAAGGAAGTTTGGAACACATTCTTGAATGCGGGAAAATAAAAGAAAAAATGGATAAGGAAGTGGTAGATGGTTTGGAAAAGTCGCTAACAGGCTACAAGGGCATGGCACTAAACGGACAAATTAATAAAGAAATTAAAGGGAAGCCGATCAAAGAATTGGGCGAGTATGTGACGGGTTTCGAATGCATGGTAAGGAAAAAAGCGTGAAGGAGCAGACTGACGAAGGACAAACGTTAACAAATAAACAAAAAATGAAAAATCTATCAATTTAGAGAGCAGGCAACTGGGTGAAAATCCGCAAGGGGATATTTGAAAATAACGAACTATACTATACTATATTTTAATTTCGTCATTCTTATTATTATGCAAAGTTCCTTTTTTTGCATATTTATATTGTAGATCTCTGGATAGACGTCTCAAAAAATAATTGAGGGATTTTTGTAGGCAAAATTTGCCGAACGAAATAAAAAAAATTCGTGTGCTATACTTTTTCATTGCATTCCAATTACGCAAACCTCAATCTCGCTCAATCTTTACTGCAGTTTTTATTCATTTTTGGAGGTCAAGTATCTCATTTTTGGAGGTCAAGTATCTCATTTTTGGAGGTCTCAAACTTTTTTGTCGAGTACTTACGGAGATATCTTAGGTGGTAATTTCTACAGGTTCAACTTATGTACACACACACACACACACACACACACACACACACACACACACACACACACACATGTACACACACATATACATATACATATATGCCATCTAGGTCTAGCCGTGGGTAGGTGGAGGGCCATAAGGTAGAACCTCAGGTTTTCCCCGAGCTTTAAATCGTCGTGAATCACGTCCTCTTGTGTGCTATCGGTAGATCCAAATTCATACCTTGGAATTCAAAGAAAGAACTCTGCTCGTGAGGCACCGTGGATTTAGTGCTTTCGGTCGCGATAGCTCGTCTGACCCTTATTCCATCCGCGCCTCGTTAACGGAAAAACTTGGGAAAAAAGTGGAGAGACGGAATAAAAAAAAAGGTACCTGATCGAAGCAGACGGCGGTATATCGGGCTACGGCGGCAGGAAGTGACGTACGTGCCGGTGTAAGAGAGAGAAAGATAGAAAGAGAGAGAGTGAGAGAGAGAGAGAGAGAGAGGTTTATTGATTGATTAACTGTGTACGGCCCGATAATTAAACACGGGGCAAATTAAGCCAACAGCGTCCGGGATAAAATAGAGAAAAATGATAATAACAATTATAACTATAACGAGCGATATAAGTTATAAAAGAAAAAAATGTGATGGAAGATAAAGTGAATTTTCAATTTATCCAATCGAATGAAAAATAATATCCTCATAAAAAATGACAGTGAAAAAGTAATGATGGATGACCAAAAAATACTGAATTAAAATTAAATTATTATAAAAGTGAAGTGTAGATAAGAGAACTGCATGAATCGACAGAAATTCAAATAATAATTGAATGTACACCAACGAAATTATGACTAAATATGAATCCCAAGAATTGAAAATCATAAAAGAATAAAGAACATTCGGTCGAATATGATTTGACACAATGAAGAAAAAAAATGTATTCTATAATAACCATAAATGTATACAGGAAGAGAGGGAGAGAGGAAGAGCGAAACAAAGAAAACGTGATTACATAAAACTAGGTTTGTTATTTGTGCTCCGGCATCACTGTAGGTAAAATTACTGATGTACATGAAAATGAGATTAAAAAAGAAACAAAATGAGAGATAAGCTTAAGAGACCTACAGAGGCAGAGATTGCATTCCATAATATTCGTTTATTATGCCCTAGAACACCAGAGTCGGAAACATTATGAATGCACAGAAGGACATGCAACAGATAAAGACTGCAAACTGGTTGGGGCAAGAAGGGAGATTGACTTATCGATCGGTATACGTTTATATGCGATAGGAAAAATCCTACAGGGGAACGATGTTTAGAGAAATACTAGCACACCCGGCTACACTGAGGTCGGTCTTTAATTTTTTTCTATAATTGTTTGTCTTGTGATTCGGTCAATCCGCGGAGTCAAATTTCTTTTAAAATACTACTACCTTTCCCCATTTGTATATTTGTGAATAGAGAGTGACGAAGAGAAAAGAGCGAGCCAGAGACAGAAAGGCAGAGACAGACAGAGAGACAGAGACAGGTAGAGAGGCAGAGACAGACAGAGAGACAGAGACAGACAGAGAGACAGAGACAGACAGAGAGACAGAGACAGACAGAGAGACAGAGACAGACAGAGAGACAGAGACAGACAGAGAGACAGAGACAGACAGAGAGACAGAGACAGACAGAGAGACAGAGACAGACAGAGAGACAGAGACAGACAGAGAGACAGAGACAGACAGAGAGACAGAGACAGACAGAGAGACAGAGACAGACAGAGAGACAGAGACAGACAGAGAGACAGAGACAGACAGAGAGACAGAGACAGACAGAGAGACAGAGACAGACAGAGAGACAGAGACAGACAGAGAGACAGAGACAGACAGAGAGACAGAGACAGACAGAGAGACAGAGACAGACAGAGAGACAGAGACAGACAGAGAGACAGAGGACAGAGACCGAGATACACAGACAGACAGAGAGATAGAGGGACAGAGGGACACAGAGGCAGAGACAGAGAGACAGAGAGCAGAGACAGAGACGGAGACAGAGACGGAGACAGAGACGGAGACAGAGACGGAGACAGAGACGGAGACAGAGATGGAGACAGAGACGGAAACAGAGACGGAGACAGAGACGGAGACAGAGAGACAGAGAGACAGGGAGACAGAGAGACAGGGAGACAGAGAGACAGGGAGACAGGGAGACAGAAAGACAGGGAGACAGGGAGACAGAGAGACAGAGAGACAGGGAGACAGAGAGACAGGGAGACAGAGAGACAGGGAGACAGAGAGACAGGGAGACACAAAGACAGGGAGACAGAGAGACAGGGAGACAGAGAGACAGGGAGACAGAGAGACAGGGAGATAGAGAGACAGGGAGATAGAGAGACAGGGAGATAGAGAGACAGGGAGACAGCGAGACAGGGAGACAGAGAGACAAGGAGACAGAGAGACAGGGAGACAGAGAAACAGGGAGACAGAGAGACAGGGAGACAGAGAGACAGAGAGACAGAGAGACAGAGAGACAGAGACAGAGAGATAGAGAGACAGAGAGACAGAGAGACAGAGACACAGAGACAGAGAGAGACAGAGACAGAGAGCGAGAGCAGAAAGGGGCGGGGGTAAAAGGACAAAGGAAGAGAGAGAGAGAGAACATGCCGAAAAAGGAAGCGATAGAAGCCATGGGACAACTTTCCATACACCCTATAGCTATACCTGCTATCGTACTATGATCATCAACGATACTGGAGCTTCTCTCCCGATACGTGAACGCCCTGTGGTGTTCAATTTCCTGATGCTCAGCGAATATGTGAGGTTTCCGACCATTAACACGAGAGAGAGAGAGAGAGAGAGAGAGAGAGAGAGAGAGAGAGAGAGGGAGGGAGAGAGAGAGAGTAGCTAATATTCTGTGGTCACTCGGGCCTCAACGCTAACGCGGTAATCCAGTATTCCGTTAAAGGGGGAGTACCTTTAGGCGAACAAAAAATTGCGGGTTTCCATAATTTTTTTTTAAGTAAAGATTTCTTCACCACTTTTGAGACTTAGGGTATGTTTTATTATTACTTTCGGCTGTTACATGGTATTTTCTTTATTTTTATTAATCTTTAAAAATTGCGAATGGATGGCACGGTCTTCTAAACGGGTTGCGTCGATTGTTGTCAGGCGGCGTGACACGTGGCGTCGGCGGGACTAATCCAAAAGAAAATCAACGAAGATTATTCTTTGATTAACACTCATACACAGAATATGAACCAAGCAACAGTAAGAAATGTATAAAATTAATGGAGTGGTACGCTTTGAAATAAAAAGATGGACTTTTCCGAATAAAAATGGCTACATTTTGCAATTAAAAAAAAAACTTTATTTTTTATTTTTAATAACATTCAGGATCATGTTTTAGACAATAATGTTAGAATGATTTATACCAAATTTCAGCGCGATCGATCGATTAATTTTTTAGTTATTCATCACACCAGTTTTGAAAATGCAGTTCAGAAGAACGTACGATACCGCGCGAAGCATACCCTAGGTGCCAAAAATGTTGAAGAAATCTTTCCTTTAAAAAAAATCATGAAATTCACAAAAAAATGTTCCTCGCCTAAAGGTATCTCCTACCTTAATAACATCTTAAAATAAACTGCACAGCGGGCAGTATTGCGAGAAAACTCCCAACATCCTGTTGCTACGCAAGGAAGGTGAGATTTGTTAGTTGATTTAGCCCTTGCCTATTTTATAACGTACACTGAGAAAAAAAATCATTCATCCAATAGCATTGGTGTTATTGGATGAAATTTCGTTGATTTAATTGTAAAATTGTTGATCGAAATAATCGGATTTATTAGTCCAAACAGAACGTTATTGACTTTAATAACATGATAAAAGTAAAAGTTTTTTTTTTCATTTAAAAGATATATTGTTAGCGGAGAACAATATACTATTGAAACTTTCTAAAAAATTATCGCGAACTCCGGTCGTTTGATTCAGACAAAATTTCTATTGAGTAAATATGTTATTTTTTTTCACCGTGTCCGACATTGATTTCCAAGTACATTATTCGTTAAAATATCAATATTTTATTTTGATTGAAAAATATTAAGCAACTGTCTGAATTGGTTAAAAAATTATGCGAAAATAAAATTTAGTTCTTGCGCATGTGGTTGAAAAAAAATCAACCAATTCATGGCCGAGCGCCACCGAAATTATAGGTGTGAGGAAATACGTAGTTCTCGGAGTAACCGCTAGAAGCCGCACGCGCGCTCGTTTCTCGTAAGCGTAGCGCGAACCGATAATCTACTTAAATGCCGAAGAAACTCTAGAGTATCGCTTCTTGGCCTGTGGCTAAGATCGAAGTGTAGTATCTGTTCTTATCAGTTGAATATCCGATATTCTCTCCAAGGATATTCCATTGGATATGTGATATTCCCTCCACTATTATCGTGGATGATCATTCTAATGCTCACTTTTTATTTAAGATTTAAAAAAATTCGAAAAACTTACGGCCCGCGGCATATTCATTTCGATGTAGTAATAAAAAAAATTAATTCTATTGATTATATTTTTGTACGAAATAAAAAATGTTGTATCAACCGCTTAATTATTCCATCCATACATGTACGGATTGTATATAAAATGATTTCAATGAAATATAATTTCATTTGAAGAATAATATAGATATTCAGAGAACAGAAGAGCTTTTTCAAATAAAATAATATGTTATTTAAATCTATCACATTTTCCAATATTTTATAGTATTGTAACAATTTCACATATCGATGGCGCTCCGCAGCAGCACATTTATTTGGATTAACCAATATATTTTTTTGATTCAATTGGTTTTTTCTCAGTTTAAGAAATAGAGAAAGAGAGAGGGAGAAAACATTAGTTTGGAAAAAAGCTCATATCTCAGCACATATACGCGCCCACAGCTCAAAAAAAGCTTATTTTTCTCAATTCCAAACAAGCATCAAAGCTGAATTGTAAACACAGAAAATCCTTGCGACCCTCCGGTTTTCAGCAAGCAAATTCGGTAAGAGGGCCGATCGGTCACCCATCCGAGTATCGGCTCGCGCCAAATTTTCTGATCTGGCCTACCTATCACGGGTATCCGATCATTGCTCGTAATTACATCGAAAAAAAGTGAAGCCACGGAAGTCGCACATGTCGCGAGACTTTGCAATCATCGACGAATTGCCACACATTGATGCGCACATTGTTGAGAATATACGCATTCCCACTTGACGTTTCGAAAATTTCCCGATCACTCGTTCCTCCGTGAATTCGTCCCGGAGTAGAGTGCTACTTTGCCGAAAGTTTGCAATAGCAAAAGTTTGCGAAAGAAACTCGAAAGGTTTCGGGGTATAAATGTGTGCAGTACTTGACAGTTCACGGCGTTGTGTTTTACGGTCGAAAAACGGGAAGAGATTGGAACGATTCGTCGAATCGGTATAGAAAAAAAAAGATCGAAGTTTTAAGACCCGCAGGACATGGAGACTGGCTCGTATCCATTGAATTTCGATGGACGATAGTTCTCTCTCTCTCTCTCTTTCTCTCCTTCCCTCTGTGTCTTCGCGTGGCAGTTTGCAGAACTCAGTGAACTGCACGAAGGATCAATTGCTCTGCCCCGTATTGCGGTAACGATACGGCTTGATCCTTTGCGCGAAAGGAGCGACCAACAGAGAGCTGGAGAGGGAGAGAGAGAGAGAGAGAGAGAGAGAGAGAGAGAGAGAGAGAGAGAGAGAGAGAGAGGAGGCGTCTATATGTGTACTTACGTTTGGTGTGCATGACGTCCGGGTCGCACACGAAGACCGGAAACTCGCGGGCTTTCTCAAACTTCCGACCAAGAGGAAACGTTCGGTTAGCTGACCATCGTCACTTTGGTGTAGGGGCGAGAAGGATGCAGAGAACGATATGCCGTATCATGTGCCAAGAATTCGAGGCAAATGTGGGTCGCCCTCATCTAGATATGAAGCTTAAGGGGTTAGGCCACTCTAGAGGCCGAAAAATAGGCTTTTTGGCGATTTTTTTTTCTTCAGAAAAACTGCAAATTTAATTGAGATTACAAAAAGGGTGTTTATCATACATATCGGTGACTGCATACAATAATTTTTTGAAGCGATTCATTTCAAAATGGCGGCTGTGCAGCGTTTATCTCAAAACTGCATTTTTTAAGTTGGCCGGAAACATAACTCAGACAATTTTCAACCGATTCACTTGAAATGTTGAATATATCTTGAAAAATACATTGTCTATGGAAGTACGTAGGATTTTTTTTATATTGCATAGTTTATTTGTTATTAACAATTATCTGACGATTTTCCAGGCAAGTTTTTGGAAAGTGAAAAATTGAAATTTTGAAATTAGTCGCTTTAAAAAAATTATTGTATGTAGTCACTGATATGGATGATGAAAACCGGTTTTTGTAATCTCGATTTATTTTGTAGTTTTTCTGAAAAAAATATCCCTAAGAAGCCTATTTTTTCGGCTTCTAGAGTGGCCTAAGGCTTTCTACATCGCGTTTATATAAATGTATGCATATTTGTGAGCAGCTCATTCTACTGAATGTCGACGATTTCCTTACGCAAAATATACGGTGATTATATATATATATATATATATATATATATATATATATATATATATATATATATATATATATATTAGGGTCCCCTTGATATGGGCAAAAAAAAAATTTATCGCGCCGCCCTCCAAGACGGTTCCAAATAATTTTAAAAAATCTACGCGAAGCCCCAGCTATGTCCGTTAAGAGGAAGGCGTGCCTGTAAGCATGAACTTAAATTTAAATATCAATTTTTCTTCATGATTGGAGAAATTTCGATTTTTGAAATCTAGTTTATGTTTCAATTTTTTTTTCACTTTTCGAAGCTATTGTATATTGGTATTCAATATACAGATCAAACAATAAGGTCCTCCATACTAGATTTGATGAGCGTTCAGTTTTACCATCCTATTATTTTAGAACAATAGTTCGATTTAGCTGCTGTCGAACGCTTTTAATCACATCAAAATCAAACTTTAAATTTGCATCTTGTCAGAAAAATCTATTAAGTACGAAGGATATAAATTCACAATAAACCATTCACATCGAACTACCGGATTGGCCAGAATTGTTTTTTTTTTTAATTTTGTTAGAAATATTCCTTGTGTGCTGAGATACAAACACATTCATATTTCACTGAGATCAGACTTCCAGTTCTGTGGATAAAAAATGTATTTGAAAATTACTTTCGCAAAAATGCATAGGGACATATTAAACTTGGCAGGATTTTAAACTTGGCGAGTTTGTTCGTTTTATTGAAAACAAAGAAATTATTTATTCGCACAAGTCATCCAATTGGTCGGAAAAAACATAATACTCAAAAAATGTGCACATAACATATCGATAATAGTTCGTTCAGTACGAATTTATTTATTTAAACCACAGAAATATCATGGTGAAAAATTGACAAATAAACTAGATTTAAAAAATCGAAAATTCTCCAATCATGGAGAAAAATTGATATTTAAATTTGAGTTCATGCTTACAGGCACCCCTTCCTCTTAACGGACATAGCTGGGGCTTCGCGTAGATTTTTAAAAATTATTTCGAACGGTTTTGGAGGGCGGCGCGATCAATTTTTTTTTACCCATATCAAGGGCCACCCTAATATATATATATATATATATATATATATATATGAGGATGGTTAAAAAAAATTTTTGCGCGGTACTCAACAGAAAATGTTACTACGTTATGAAAAAGTTATTCATACAAAATTTGAGAGGTCTAAACATTTTTTCAGGTAATGCTCAAACGGCTTTTAATTTTTCGATTTTCCATAAATTTTTTTTCCCCGCCACAGACATCATAATAATATAATTTTCTCAAAACTTTGTATGCTCTGTAGCATTTTGTAAGTTAACATAAACAGCTCGTTTTCTTTTCAAGTAGTTTTAATAAAAATAATAATTCCAAACGGTTTTTTCTTTAAATATGTATTTTGGATCACAGTATGCGATTGTTGAGAAACTTACTACTCCGAAACTTACTACTCTGAAGATCGAGCCGAATAATAATTTCCCTTCTCGAAAGAAGGATGAGTTTTTCTGTGCTCGCTCACAACTTGCAACAGATATTGTTTTTGGTCTTCGTTTTTCGTCATCAAACCGTTGAAATCTTTCTTCAAAGAAACGACTTGCTCAGCTACGTCGTTCACAACTTACATGTTTTTAAAAGTAATGAAGCATGTATTATAATCCTGATTAAAGTCCCAATGTAAAGGATTCAAGTCCAAAAAACTGCATGGGAGCTCAAATCGTTCGAATAAACTGTTTTACATTTTTATTTTCACGTGTACTGTGACGTACCTCAATACAACAACTACTGGAAATAGTCAAATAAATCGCGAAAAGCACTCACGGACAGTTAAAGAAACAAAGGTGCAGTAGCGTCAACAGCGCCGCGATTTCTAACTCTCGAATCCGTACGACTTTGTTTTTTACTCCAAAACAACATATTATTCCAAAAAACACGCATACTTGTTAGACGTTCAGTGATGTAAACACTGTGTTTTTGTTCATCAAGTGGTTGATATAATTTTCACAACCAAATTACATATATTTATTCTTAATCTGCAAGCACAAATTGTTTATGGTGAGAAAAAAATATTTAAATAAAAATTGGGTATTGTTGCAGCAAAAATTGAATCAAGACTTACATTGGATCACGCACGAACGTTTTCTGCATCGAGATAAAAAAAAATTAATACTCCGATAATTATGAATAGACAACATGAAAACGGCATTTAAGCACTAACAAAAAAATTGTTTAGAACCCTCAAATTTTGCAAAACTTTCTTTTTCTTAACATACATTACTTTCTAGTTGAGAAAAAAATCGATTTTTTTAACCACCCTAATCTACACATATATATAAAGAGTGATTTATATATGAGATATGACATATATATATATATATATATATATATATATATATATCTAAAGATTGATTTTTAACTATTAAGATTCCTCTGGTGGGCATTTATGAAGTGCCATTGCAAGAAAAATACTTTTTTCTTATTGTTGTGCGACAATAATTGGCCAAGGTATTCGCGTTCAAAGTCCGATGCTGACAAGGAACTTGAGTGTCTTCCTTCGCTTTTGTTACATCTCATATATGTGATGAAGCCTTGCAAACTATTAGACACGTTTTTTTTTTTCGTTGGCGGAAAAAAGGTTTTAAGGGAGGAAACCATCTCTCAAAGAAAGGCGTGTTACCCCTTAATTAATTTTTTTTTCAATACTTCTATAGTCGATTTTTCATCGCTTTACATTAGAAGAATTTAGTTTTTTGTTTCATTCAGATCGGTAGGATGCTTGTAGGTGAAATTGCAAAATCACCCCTCGACATGCATTTCTTTCTTTGAGGGGTGGTTTCTCCCCTTAAGGTGGTACCTCCACAGAAGAGTTGAATTAAGAAATGGTTAAAATTTGACATATGTGTTATTTAATACATCATCCAAACATCTGTGCAATTTGAATAAGTTTGACCACCCCGAACCTGAGATATTGACACTCAAAGTTGGCTTGGTTTACACGTAACAAGTGCGTTATGATGGGCAAACAGAGCATTATTAATTCTACCGTCAAAACTAAAATTAAGAAATTGATCAAAAACGAGGATAACCTAGAGTAAGATATCACGAATAATGTGAAAAAAAATGAAAATAATTCACCATCTAGTTTCCAAGATATAACCACGAGAAGCCCTCACAATTTTGGTGCAATGCCTGGCAAAGCGTGGAAAAAAAACAATTGGGGCAAAGCCTGGACAGTGTCGTCAAAAAGTTTACTGGCAATAGTAGATCAAAAACACAATATAAAATATATTTTACGGCAATAAATGATATCCATTGTATTATCCACTAGTACCGAGTCAATATTGCGTAGTTTTTGATGTTATTTATTACTAATCAAACCAATTATCAATCTTTTAAACATGAACATGGTATGTAAACTTTTGGTTGAGATTTTCGCGGAGGAACTACCTTAAAACTGTTTTTTCGCCAATAAAGAGTATGTATCTAAAAGTTTTCAGTGCTTAATCACATACAGGATGTCCTGTTACGAATGAATAATCCTGCAACTGTCCATAGGTCAGATCGTGTCTTATACTATATGCTGGAATTTCAGTGTAGAAAAAGTCCCACGGTTTTAGAAATAAAAATTATCTGCCTTTGGTCTTTTGCATGCCATTTCTACAAATGATAACGGTTATTGACCCGGTTAAAAAAAATACTCTTGGTTATTTGTTTTATCTAGAAAAATCTTCATTTTAACCTCAAATGTTAACGAACTTTATGAAAAAAGTTCTTATGGAGAATTTTCGTACAAACCAATTCGAACATCTGACAGTGATAGCCTGCGGTGTAAAAAAAATGTATTACGCATATCGTGTCAATTACTTTAAAAAGAAATAACATGCAAAAAACTAATGGCAGATTATTTTTTGATAAAAAATAACGTAAAGCTCAAAATAGCGAAACTTTCGGAAACTGAAATTCATGACAGGACACCCTGCATATGAGTTCCAACAAAATCGAAGGCGATCATTCGAGTGATGTTTCGTGTGAGACAACAATGGCACATTAAATGCTCTCCCGCTATTTTTTTAAAAGTAATAAATAATACACGAAAGTTATTCAATCATAATCTCGATTTGCAGAGCGAGTCTCCATGTTTTTTATTCATTACCGGAAATAAAATGTTAAGAAAAAAAAAATTATTTGTCCGAAGATAGATTGAAAGTCGCGCTTATTCCGGCCTGCAAGTGCCGCGCGTGAGCAACTACCATTGTTTTAGTACTCGGCCCATTTTTGTCGGAGACCATTGAAAAAAAGCGTTTTGTTCGCTATGACACACCCTATGTGCTTACAAGGGCAACCACGATAGTTGTGAATCACCCTATATATATATATTAGGGTGTGCGGAAAAAAATCGATATATTTTTTTTCGGTTGCATCCACCAAAAACAGGTGAATTAAGGTATAAAAAGAAGAATCCTCGAGGGAGAGCTCAACAAAAATTATTTCGAACGGCGCATTGCATTTGAAAACTTTCCATAAGAATAACACAGGAAAATATTGGCATTTCTGAACGTCGTAGTAAAACTCTTCAGAAAAAAATCTCACAAAAATGTCATTAAGATATTCTGATAGAGAATTGAATTCCCTACAAAAAAAGTTCCTACGAACAATTAGCTTAGAACAACCATTCAAGTGGTATCGCTGTCTGAAATTTTTTTTTTTATTTAAGCGGCGTGCGCGCCCTAGCACACGCTGCCACCTGGCGGCAGCATGCGGTAGCTCGTAGTGCAAAACTACAAGCTTCAAGCTAGTGCCACGAACGGGAAACCGCGACATTTTCCCCCCAAATCAAGATCTGTCACTGCTACAAAATTTCATTCGTTATTGCGAAGTGAATCCTGTAGTAGGGGAGGCTGCCTCGAAAAAATTAGCTAGTCACTTGTGGTACTTTAACGAGAAAATTGTTGCTTTGTCATCTTTTGACTGTGCCGATAAGTGTGAAAGCAAAAATGGTACAAGCTCTGCAATCTCGAGAAAAATCCAAAAATCCTTCCGAGCGAGTAATTATTTAAAAAAATGATTGGGAAATGGTGCTGAAAGAAGACATAAACGATTTCGTTACTCAAGAATCCTTATTTCTTTTCCAGCAATTAAATTTACCTCATGATTTTTTGAGAGTAAATATTGAATTATGGCCGGAAAATTCGACTTATTTGAGTTGCTTAGATTTTTTAAATCCAAAAGTCGTTAATAACGTAGCCGAACGTGGTGTCACTTTGATAGAAGCATATAACGGTTCATTAACAAAAAACGAAGAGCAGCTACAATATTTATTGGGCGTAGTGCAAAATCATCGACAGAAATACCCTAATTGCAACAAACAGACTCTTAAAAAAAGGAACGATGATTATCAAGCATTATAATGTAAAAACAAATCATTTTGTCTCATTAAACCAAATTAATTCAATACAACTTTTCGAAACACGATCAATGATGGACGTCGTTTCTTTTATATTTCTTGTTGTACTTGATTCTTTTTTGTATCAGAGAAATATTTTGAGAACGATTCCATGCAAATTGTATGTTAGAGCAGAACATTCTCTACAAAAAAAAAAAACCCAAAAAGTTTTTGCGTAAAGCGAAAAATTCGATTTTTACAGCCTTCTGAATTATTATTTTTTCTATCAATTCAATTTTAGACAGCGATTCCGCTTGAACGGTTGTTCTGAGCTAATTTTTCGTAACAACTTTTTTGTTGGAAATTCAATTCTCCATGAGAATATGTTAATGACATCTTTGTGTGATTTTTTCCTGACGATTTGCACTACCACATTCAGAAATCCCAATATTTTCCTGGGTTATTCTTATGGAAAATATTCAAATGCAATGCGCCATTCGTAATAATTTTTTTTGAGCTCTCCTTCGAGCATTCTTCATTTTTTAACTTAATTCACCTTTTTTTAGTGGATGCAACAGAAAAAGAGCATCGATTTTTTTCCGCACACCCTAATATATATATATATATATATCCTTTTCATCCTCGCGCTTCAGACTCTGTCGTCATCACATGTGTGTGTGTGTGTGTGTGCGTGCGTGCGTGCGTGCGTGCGTGTGTGTGTACGGAGACCATTGAAAAAAGCGTTTTGTTCGCTATGACACACCCTATATGCTTACAAAGGCAACCATGATAGTTGTGAATCACCCTATATATATATATATATATATATCCTTTTCACGAGGATGAAAAGGAGACGAGGATCCTGACTGAGAGCCCATGAACTATACGTTTATGCATATGGTGCTCGTTACTCTTGTAGGAAAGGCTACAAAGCAAATCCCGTTGCACGATACAGAATATTGCACATCCCCTTTGACTTTGTTCGTACACTTGCCTCTCTCTCTCTCTCTCTCTCTCTCTCTCACTCTCTCCCTCTTTCTGCATCTTATCAATCGTCATATTATCTTTTTTTTCCTCGCTACGCGATTTTTTCTCGGCCGCCATCTTTTCTTTTAATTTATATTTATATTCGGCTCTCTCTCTCTCTCTCTCTCTCTCTCTCTCTATTTCTAATTTTCGAAAAAAAAATTGTAACTACTACAATACAATGGTTTGCGCCTAGAAATAGTGTCTATAGTACGACGATTAAAAAAAGAGTTTTAAAAACGTGTTATTCTCACAATTATTAACAATCCCAAATCAATGTTAATTATCCGTAATTAACAATAAGGATAATTATTACCTTTCACGTTTTTAAGTTACCTTTATTGTTAATGTTTAGCAATAAGGATAATTATTCTTATTAATTAAAGTAATTAATTATTAATCATATTAATAATTAAGGTAATTAAAGATTAATCATATTAGGGACACGTATTCCTATTGTTATTTAACGATTAATTATGATAACGATCATTATCCTCATTGTTAATTAACGCTTTATTGCAATGAGGATAATTATCCTTATTGTTAATTTTATCTACGAACAAAGATGTTACAACGCCGAGATGAAAATATCTTGGAACTTACAGTATTCGTAAAACATAATGGAACTACATTTACGTATAATTGATATTCCGATATACGCCGATATCGGCGAATTAATTAATGCTCGAAAATGTAGACGCTGATTGGCAGGAGAAAAGCTCGTCCGAACGCGATACACAAAAGCGCTTCCATCGAGAAATTCATTGTACATGCGATGAATGCAGTTCGAGGGGAAATGATGTCGAAAGAAGATGTATCTTCTTGTTCAGAGATCGGGAAGCCTCTCGCTTGAAAGCGACCGCATTCAGTCCGTGGCCTTCTCCTCCTCTCTTGCTCTCTCCGTTTGCACGTTGTACCTGGGACGGCTTTTCAATTAATTAAAGCTGAGATCGAAAATTACCGACCATCTTGTTAGTATGAAGCTGATAGTTCCACGTGGAAACATCATTGGGACGCAATTACAAGACATTATTGTTGAGAATAACTATTGCCACTACTATTACTATTATCACTATCATCACCATAGCCAATTGTACTACTATTGCCACTACTATTGTGATTAGGTACCGCTATTATTACTATTATCACCATAGCGAATCGTATCACTATTGCCGCTACTATTGCTATTACCACTATTATTACTATTATCACCATAGCCAAACGTATTACTATTGCCACTACTATTGCTGTTACCACTATTATTACTATTATCACCATAGCCAATCGCATCACTATTGATGAGGTTGAAGTTTGCATCGTTGGCATGCAACGTAAATTAATATTTCTGAATTCTTTTAATTTCTTTTGGCACATTATGCCTCGAAAAAACCTTCAACCATTTTTTAAGCTGTTTATTTGCCCATCTACAATGTAAATCTATAAGAACATTTTTTCAATAATAATAAATACACGAAAAATAAAATATAAAAGAACATTCGTTGCGTTCCAACGATGCAAACTTCAGCAGCATTCACTATTGTCACTACTATTGCTATTACCACTATGATTACTATTATCACCATAGCCAAACGTATTACTATTGCCACTACTATTGCTATTACCACTATTATTACTATTATCACCATAGCCAAACGTATTACTATTGCCACTACTATTGCTATTACCACTATGATTACTATTATCACAATAGCAAATCGTATTACTATTGACACTACTATTACTATCACCACTATTATTACTATTATCACCATAGCCAATCGTATTACGATTGCCACGATTACTACTATTGGCACTATTATTTTTTTATCGTGGTAAAAATGGGGGAAACATCTTTTAGATACTATGTGCGCCTTCGTATCGCCGGGAGTTAAGGGTTGCCACGTAAACCTCAGAGCACCGTCGACAACCGTGTGCCGGAATCTCATCCCACTTCATAGGGTCAGAGGGGGCCATCCCTCTCGGCCTGGCGTTTCCACGGAATGCATACCGACTACCCCCCCCCCCCCCCGGCCAAAGAAGGGAAACTTTTTCGGCCAGGACTGGGGAAACGACTTCTGTCCGACGCCTGGCCGTGGTATTAGCATTACTTCCGGCCGGGCATCCTGCCCATGTCCTTTTATCCGTGTTGTCGGGTTTCGCTACTGACAAGGAACATCACTTTGGTGTCCTCCTCCGATTTCGTTGAAACTTTTTTATGTGGACGAGTATCAAAAACTAATAGACACATATTCTTTATCGGCAGAATAACGGTTTTAAGGGGTGAAACGCACCCTCGGAAATAGGGGTGTTTTTCGTTTCTTGTCGATAACGTTATCGTTCTTATCTCCAATGTATAGTACATAAAAAAAATAAACATTGTTGCAATTTGATTTTTTTTTATATCTCGTACTGTTAAAACGGTATCGACGAAAAACAAAAAACATCGGCATTTTTTGGGGTGCGTTTCACACCTTGAAACCGTTTTTCCGCCGATAAAAAAATACGTGTCTCTTAGTTTTTGATACTCTTCCACATAAAAAGTTTCAACAAAATCGGAGGAGGACACCAAAGTGATGTTCTTTGTGAGTGAGGTCCCTTCTCTGGGTGCCGCTCTCTCGCTATAATTATTATTACCATTATTAATATCACAACTATTATAACTATCGCCACTATATTCACTATTACTGCTATAATTATTATTGCCGCTCTTAATACTATGAATTATCTTAATTTTAATATCAATTTAATAATTTATTCAATAATAATTTATTTATTTAATAAAACGCTTTTAATATTGATTTCACAACTATTATAACTATCACCACTATATTCACTATTACTGCTATAATTATTATTGCCGCTCTTAATATGATGAATATTGTGCTATTATCACTATTGTGATTATTATGATCATTATAATTATCAATCTGCATACTGTAACCATTACTACTATTATTATTATTACTGTTATGAACATTATTTTTACTTCTCCTACTATTATTGCTGCTGTTATTTCACTGTCATTATTATTATTCAACTGTATTGTAATATTAGTATGAGTCGATGAGAAATATTCGTTGAAATGAGGATCACTATTCATAATATAATCGTAATGTAACAAGTGCGAATGCCTCTCGAACTCCATTACTGTTCTTCCACACGTGTCATAATGAGTTTAAGCATAAAGTAGTATACATGCATGCAGAAAGGGAGAGAGAGAGGTCCCTTTTAATATACGACAGAGCGAACATTATCGCAAAGAAGGGGGCCATGAACGTTAACTCGTGCTAATGTTCGCCCGTTCTCGCACCTCCTACTTTCGCCCCGGAGCACACTAAGATTGCAAAACTTTCGCGTCAGTTTCTCCTCCACGGTGCCCTCCCCTTACCAACGACCCGAACTCACCCCCGTAAATGTCCTCCTATGCTTACAACCTCATTTCTCGAATATATCGTAAAGCCAAATTGCGCTGGTTAACACAGGAGAAGGGAGCAAATATCGTCGAAAACTCGCAAATCTGTTCCTAGGAATTTCTGTCTATTCCGGTGATATTTTTTTTGTCACCAAGAGCCCCTTAATTAACTGCGATGTGAGAGCCATACATGAGAATGAGGAGACAAAATATCGGAGAAATATTGCGTGGCTGAGCGAGAACTCATGATGATAGTCAAGCTGCCAAATGTCACCGTCTAGGATAGTAAAACTACTAATAGTGAGTAAGTTAGGCTACCAATGCACTACCATGTATGTTACCTTATACGCCGGTCTTACAATTAGTGATAGTCAAGCTACCAATATGATGACAAAATAACTGATGGTAGTCGTGTTTCCGGTTTCGTGGATATTGAAGGCATGAGAGAACTGTCATCATAGTAGCATATTGTTCCCATGCTCGAGATTATAGCTTCGATATCCAAAAGACCTGAAATCTTTTGGATGTCGAAGACATGAGTGAACTGTCATCATAGTAGCCTATTTTTCCCATGCTCAATATTATAGTAGTTTCCATGCTGTTAGATGTTGAAGACATGAGAGAACCGTCATCATAGTGACCTATCGTTCCTATGCTGAAGACTATAGTAGTTTTCAGGTCCGTTGGATGTTGAAGGCATGGGGAACCGTCATCTTAGTGACCTATCGTTCCTATGGTAAAGGTTATAGTAATATTCCAGGTCTGTTGGATGTTGAAGACGAGAGAACTCTCATTATAGTAGCTTATTGTTCCCGTGCTCAAAATTATAGTAGTTTCCAGGTCTGTTGGATATTGAAAATATGAGAGAACCGTCACCATAGTAGTCTACTGTTCCCATGCTCAAGATTATAGTAGTTTCCAGGCCTGTTGGATGTTAATGACATGAGATAACCGTCATCATAGTAGCCTATCGTTCCCATGCTCGAGATTATAGTAGTTTTCAAGTCTGTTGGGTGTTGCAGACACGAGAGAACCCTTATTATAGTAGCTTATTGTTCCTATGCTCGAGATTATATGAGCCTCGATGTTTCCGAATCACTTTTTGACCAATTTAAGGTTATATGGAGGACGTTTCAAGGATGGTCCTGGCTCAAAGTATACTTTCTCCATATACTAACTCTGCTTTCGGCTTCCCTAGTGTTGAAATCTTATCGATGGCAAATCTTCCACCTCTATTTTCCGTTTTTTTTTCTTCAACTTTCGCAGGGTTTGTGAAACATCTTACATGATACACCCGGAACGATTAACACTACCGCAGTGCGTAGGATTCTTGCTCATGAAAATCTCTCTCCTTTCGACTCCCTCCCTGTACCACAGTGATATGTACATACAATTTATTTAGAAAAAAAAACAAAAATTACCTACAACCCCTGATTATTCGTAATTTTGTGAGATTGTTTATCTATTCATTTATTTAGCAGCGCTTGTTTTTCTCAGCCGCTTGTTTGTTTGATACGAACGCAACGTTTGTTCATATTCTTCTTCATCCAAATTATAATTAACTTGGTAACATTGTCCTCAATAGCCTAAATCATCTTCCGCATTCTAAGCTGTATTTCTGTCAAAGCTTCATCGCAATCGGTCCAGTGGTTCTCGGATTACAAATTGAGGTCAAAACGAACGAATTAAAAAAGTTAAATAGGGTGGAAAAAATTACGTAGCGCAAGTATAATTTATTATCGCAACCGTATGTCTTAAGAGCGCTCGTTTGCCTTTGGAAAAATTCAATAATTCAAGGAACCGAAGAGTTACAACCGTTACACGGAGCACAATAGTTTAAGGTCGTCGAGGAATTACAGCGACAATGATTTATGCAGTGGAAGTAGGCGGCGGAGGGGTGGGCGAGGGGGTGAAAAAAGGGCCAAGTTTGCAGACACAGTCTGATCCGAGCTCGACCTTAATTCAGTGAAGAGTTCTCGCGAGAGTCGTTTACACGACGGCTATGAACATCGGCAACGGTTGGCTGCGAACGCGCGGAGACTACCCGAGCTTTCGGTTTGCGTATTGTGGAGCTCGAAGTCGTGCTTTGCCTCTTTCAATGGCAGACACTTTGCCAGCCCCTCGGATGTCTCTCCCTTTCTTTCACTCTGTCTCTTTCTTTCTCTCTCTCTCTCATTTTATATTGTCTATTTTTCGTTTATATCGAATTATTTATCTAGTTGCTAATTATTTTTCGATTATATTAAATTTTTGTTTATGTTTTTCCAATGCGTTTGCTTTACATTTTCCCGAGAGTTACCTAGAGCATAATAAACATCATCAATCAATCAATATATCTTACTCTTATTTATTGTTACAATCTTTTTACTGTTTTTTATTGTCGGAAATTCATTTTACAAACAATAAATCTCTCTCTCCCCTCTCTCTCTCTCCTTCTCTCTCTCTCTCTCTCTCTCTCTCTCTCTCTCTCTCTCTCTCTCTCTCTCTCTCTCTCTTTGACCTTATTATAACTTCCTACTGATTAGTCCTCCGTACATTTACTTTAAGTAGTTTTCCATTCCACTATTGGAATGCAGTGACATTTTTTCTCTTTTTTTATAATCGTTCAATTTTTTTGGCGCTTTAAGTGTCGCAAAATCTCCCGAACTTGCGGAGTCCTCAGAATGACTTCACGATTTTGTTTTATTCTCATTGGTGGTCTACACTGTGCAAAAAAGTCGAACAGTAATAAAAAGAAAAACTACAAAAGAGAATAATACAAATAAAAAAAAGACTACACATTCTGTATCGAAAATTAACAACGCGTTCGAAACAAAATTAAGGACCGTCCTCAAAAGAGCTTTACGTGCTGATAAGCAAACATTTAAGGGGCTATACCAGTGTGAACGCTGAAAATTTGGGTGATTTTCGGGATTTTTTGGAAGAAAAGTACTCAATTAAATGTTTTGGAAAATTAAGAATATATTTGACTATATTTGTATATATTTTAAAAATATGGCGATTCAAGCGACTTATGCGCTGCAGTCGGAAGCGCCAAAAAAAAGTTCCTCCACTGTTGACATGATTCCAGCCGATTGAGTAGCTGAAACCGAAAAAGGAAAAAATGTCTTTAAACTCGAAGGTATTTCCTCTACAATGACGTAGGATTTTAAAAAAAAATCAAGATCTAACAAAATGGCGTAGTTATGAAAAAAAGTCTGTTTTTTCGCCTATAAAATGGTCGCTTTTTTCAATGCCAAATCGTCAATTTCCATCTAATCAAAAATATCCTACGTTATTGTAGAGTTAATTTATTCAACACTACTCAATTCAAATTTCAAGTCAATCGGATAATTGCTCTTTGAGTTACAATGTAAGCAAATTTCAAAAATCTCATTTCGAGAAAAACGCGTTTAAATATTTAACTATTGATTTTTGCAAGATGACATAATTAAAGATACGGCCTTGAAATATTTGCAGGATATTCTTGAAAGTATAAACTGTCGGAAAAGGCGAAAAAAATCGATTTTCTAAAAGGGTCACACTGGTATAGCCCCTTAACAGGATTTTCGTTGCATTCGGTAATTCGAGACTCAGATAAAATTGTTACGTCGACAGTCTGGAATAATTTTACAGCGCTATAAAATAGTGATTCATCGTTGAATGGCTTTCAACTGTCAGACGTGGCAATTAATGTTGGCCCCCCGACTTGTAGAAACGACTTGTTACGTATATGTCTCTTCCATATGAGTTACGAATCCACGTGTTCGTGATGCGGAAACGGCGCTCTAAATGAATCACATATATAGCAGAACGATCTATACCTATGTAATATACATCCGGTACATACGCGCGTCTATATATATATATATATACACACATATTTATGCCCAAGCGAAGCCAGAGTTACAACCCCTGGTGGTCTAGTGGCGCGCGACGTAATAAGACAATTTGTAGCTGTGCGAGGATCGGCAAAAGCAGCCAGAAGCAAAGCAGAAGCTCTCCTCTCTTGCTCTCACCGTATAACCCGGAGGCGTACACACCCCCCGGAACCGTTCCGCTTTGGTTAAAGTCCCGACTATTAAACCGAAGTTTGTCTGGAGCTTTCTCTCCCCCACCTGCATGCCACCCTCCATCCTGGCTTTCTCTCTCTCTCTCTAGCCCCATTTACAAATGCGGGAAACGTCATGCCCCTCTGATGTTACTGACTTTATCTCCCTTCTGGCAAAGTCCCATATACAGCGTTTACTTATCGACTGTTGGCAAACAAACCGGCGTGACTTATATACATACGCGTACGGCGATGCGGACTTGAATCCATACGCTTAATAACAATTACTATATACAAATACCAGCCATGCCTGTGACTTCGTCCGCATAGACGTCACGATTAGGTTAGGTTAGGTTAGGTATCGCAACCAAAATTGCAATACAAAATCTCCAAGTCTAGAATTACGGCAAAGTTTTCAATATTCTTTACACAACTGGAATGTATCAGTATGATCTGTTGCGAAAGAATATAAGTGCCAGCATGTAGCGGCTCCTTTTGTAGTTTTGGATAGAACGAAACCGCAGCGCGATGTGAAACGTGTTCGCGCCATCTGTTGTCGAATTATTGTACCGTATATGAAGACGCCTCAGTGAAGCGTTGAGAAGTGCACGTTGAGCTTCAAACTAAAAAAGTATCCCAATATATCCATGCCGAGTTTCAATAAAATTCGTTGAGTGTTTTTATGGGGTTCTGTGAAGAAAAAAAACGTGTAATGGCATGATAGCACTTATCACGCCTGACGATATGAAAGAAAAAAATACGCCGAGCATGTTTATCAGAGAATAAACAAGTACTCACAAGTGTAAGCACTTGTTTACTGTCTGATGAAAAGATCGTCTAACTTCAGTCAACATTTGTATTGTATGATGCTCGAGATGCTCGAAGATGCTCAACTTGAAAGGTCATCATTCTCATTAACTTCGAGCATCTTCTGTAGGTTGATCCAAACCAAGGTTTGGTAAGCGTTTAAAAGTGATAATTCCGATTTAAGGACATGTACAGGGTCAACATAACCTCACAATTTTCCAACCCAATTTTCCCATAGATGGTTACATTTTTTAAGAAAAACAAAGCATTAGGCTCTGGAGAATTCCCTGACGCAGAGCTTGATGATTTCCTTTTGTCCGAAATATTATTCATCTCTGAAGAATCTCTGTTCGAAAATTTCAGCTATCTCTCTCGCACTCATATGTCACGTGGTACATCTTCCACTTCGCCTTAATTCGGTTGATCGACTACTTTCATCCTTGACGTGACCAACATGACCTTGTATTCTAAGTCGCTAAACTCGTCTCAACGTCAGTAATGTCATCAAAAAAACGACATGGTCCAATTAAAAAAAAGTGGAGTTGACCTTCGTGTAGGTTTTGTGCCTCCACCGAAAAAAAATTACGATCATCTCGTATGACGTCCTTTACGAACAATGCTACCTTCATCTAAAACTTTTCTAGAAATCACCAATAGTTCGAGTGCTATTACTCTGTAACACTTTGAATTTTGCACCCTATATTAAGAGGGAGCGAGAGAGAGAAAGAGAGAGAGAGAGAGAGAGAGAGAGAGAGAGAGAGAGAGAGAGAGAGAGGGAGGGAGAGAGAGAGAGAGAGAGAGAGAGAGAGAGTGAGAGAGAGCAAGCCACCATCACAGGTACACATGCTGCTTTACCTGTTAAAACACCGCTCCAGTTTCAAACTTCGGGAAAACTCGGATTAATCAATATTCAAGTGCCATTAGGCGTTAGTCCTGCGATTACAGAAATTTGAAGCGTGGCACGTGGCCGAGTTCACGCAGAGGAGGAATATATCATCGTCCGTTCTTATAGTGCTGTCGAGTTATGGTATCGAAGTTTGCAGCATTAAAATGTAACGAAAATATATGTTTTTCGTATTACCATTTCCTTTTCCAGTACATTCGGGCTATGAAAATCGCTTGGACATTTTTTAGGATGCTTGTAAAAAAATCTTTGCGGCGTTTGGCTACCCTGATCGCTCGGAAAATAGATATATTTTTTTTTTAATTCACAAACTCGAAAGTATAAAACGAAATATTTTTATTTTTCAACACGCGGTAAGAAACGGTTTTAAGAATGCCTCAAATAAAATTTAATTCTAAGTATTAAAACGGGCCTTTTTTAGATGATCTTCGTGCTTGGCGTGCTTCTTTCGTGCTTTACGAAACACACTTTACGTATACACTGATCGAACCGCGCGGTCGACCACTCGCAACCGCTCGATCTTCCTAACGAAAAATACCTGTAACTTCGACGATCTTGCAATTTTCAATACCAACTACGGCTTAAATTGTTCGTAACATTACAAAGTATATAATGGAAGAAAAAAAAATCAGGGTGGCCAGACGGCTTAACCAAAAACTGCACAAAAATGCCTTGGTTGATAATAAGAATGAAGAAGAGCAAAAATTTTCGTTGCGTTCCACTGATATGAACTTCAACACCATATCGAGTCTTGAACCGTATCACGCGCAGATCAGAGCATTTCAAAATGCGTTATTGGGTATTAAACAAAAAATTGCTTCAATCGAGAAAGAAGAAAACACCGCCCTGTAGGCAATTTAGTGGCCTTCCTTACGACACATCGTGGAATTTCGAAGTTGAACTTTAGTAGAAGGTATCTACGTGTGAAGAAGGCGATAAAACGAAAAAATATTCAGTATCCTTTAATATTAATTGCGGAGAAAGGCTACAAGTAGTGGCAAGTTTGTCGCGTGAATAGTGACAAAGGGAGTAGGAAATAAGAGCGAACGTCTTATATTCCTGTACCAAACGGTGCACCACTGGGAAAGCTTAATTCCGTTGGTGTGCTGCGGTTCGAAATGAGAAGTCCGAGGCCGACGACGAATGGTCACTGGGGAATTTGCTCGATGCCGGAAACTCCAGCGGGAGAGAGACAGGCGAAGCTAGAAAGAGAGGGGAAGTGAGAGGACAAGGGACAAAGAGACAAAGAGAGAGAGAGAGATGGAGACAGAAAGAGAGAAATAGGTCCAGAGAAAGAGAGAGAGAGAGCGAGAGAGAAAGAGATCCAGAAAGAAAGGGAGAGAAAATAACCATTCCAGAAACGCTCCATTGTCCGGTTGGCTGTCTCGTCCATTATCAAATTTCTCAGGCACCGGAGCCGCAAATCGTCTGGAAAGCTTTCGAAACTCGTTCGCAAAGGTATACGATCACAATTACATACTCACACACACCCACTCAAACACACTCACACACACACACACACCCACACAAACACACACTCACACACACACACCCACTCACACACCCACTCACACACCCACTAACACACACACACACACACACACACACACACACACACACACACACACACACAGACACTCCGACTCACAGACACCCACTCACACACACCCACTAACACACACACACACACACACACACACACACACACACACACACACACACACACACACACACACACACACACACACACAGACACCCACTCACACACACCCACCCACACACACGCACGCAAACACACACCCACTCACACACACGCACGCAAACATACAACCACTAAACACACACCCACTCACACACATCCACTCACACACACCCACTCACACACACCTACTCACAAACATCCACTCGCAGACACCCACTCACACACACCCACTCACAAATACCCACTCGCACACGATCACTCACACACACCCACTCACACACGATCACTCACACACACCCACTCACAAATACCCACTCTCAGACACCCATACACACCCACTCACACACACGCACGCAAACACACACCCACTAACACACACCCACTCACACACACACCCACTCACACGCACCCACTCACAAACACCCACTTGCACACACCCACTCACACACACCCACTCACACACACCCACTCACACACACCTACTCACAAACACCCACTCGCACACGACCACTCACACACACCCACTCACAAATACCCACTCACACGCGCGCGTATTCGAAATCGCCAGAGCTATGGGGATGACATTTCCCTCCGCCCGCTATCACGCCCTCGGCGATGTTTGAGGCTCGTGGAATTTCGCAGCGGAAATAAACGGTAGTTGGGAGAGCATTACGTTCGTGTCAGCTCCTACAAAAGTACCGTCAATGAAATTTTAGCGCGCGTTGCACAACTCCGTTACGAGGTCCGTTACGAATACTGTTCCCTTTGTCCCCGTTGGGAAAAACGATTTTGCGTCGTTATTTATTATTTACGCAACAAAATGGAACGGAATCTATTGCACTCGTGTTGCACCTCCATGGGCTTACGTTAAATGGCTCGTTATCTGTTGCAGCCCTCGTGGATGAGGAGCCGGGAGTACTGGGACGACAGCTTCGAGGCACGTTACGTCGAACTGCGAAAGGATCCCACTAGACCACCACTCAAGGCAAGTTTCGGTTGAAATGTTTAATTTTTTACTATTTTTGGCTTCATTCCCTGCAATCATGCGGCTGATTTTTTTTAGGTTTTACCGTTACACTTACAATGTTCTGGCTGGGATACATCGCGAGCAAGTACACTTTCACGTAATGTATACCCGGCCAGAACATTGACATTTCCTGAAAAGTGGAGCCTGTCTATACCAGTGCGAGTGCTGAAAATTTGGGTGATTTTTGGGAACTTTTTGGAAGAAAAGTACTCACTTAAATGTTTCGGAAAATTGAGAATATATTTCGCTATATTTGACCTATATTACATAATTTTTTCATAGAAAAATATTGAGATCCAAGCGACTTATGCGCTGCCTTCGGAAGCGCCAAAAAGTTCCTCCATTGCTGACATGATTCCGGCCGATTGAGTATCTGAAATCGAAAAAGGAAAAAATGTCGTTAAACTGGAAGGTATATCCGGTACAATGATGTAGGATTTTCGAAAAATATTAAAATCTAACAAAATGGCGTAGTTATGAAAAAAAGTCTGTTTTCTTAGCTATAAAATAGTCGTTGTTTTCAATGCCAAATCGTCAATTTTCATCCAATCAAAAATATCCTCCGTCATTGTGGAGTAAATATATTCAAGAGTACTTAGTTCAAATTTCAAGTCAATCGGATAATTGCTCCTTGAGTTGCAATGTCAGCAAATTTGAAAAATCTCATTTCGAGAAAAACTCGTTTAAAGATTCAGCCATCGATTTTTGCGGAATAAAATGATATTGATATTCTCGGAAGTATAAACTGTCGAAAAGGCACAAAAAATCAACTTTTTGAAAGTGTCACACTGGTATGGACCCTCAAAGACTCAACTATCGATTTTTGCAAGAAAAAATTATTAGAGATACGGCCTTGAAATTTTTACAGGATATTCTTCTAAGTATAAACTGTCGAAAAAGGTAAACAAAAATCGATTTTTTGAAAGTGTCACACTGGTATAGCTCCTTAAGTAGAGTCCGTCTCCTTCAAATTTGGGAAAGAAGGGGGCAAATTCAAGAATTGTCTGTTGCTGAAAACAACAGTCAGTCCAACACTCGAACTCAGCGCGAACAACTCTCAACAAAACTGCATGGTTACTCAGTCAACCATATTTTACATTTACATATCAAAACAAAGTGATTTCACAGTTTTCATATTACACACCAACAACTGTATTCTCTGTTTCAAGTGTACCATTAAAGTCTTATGAATTTACGCGAAACCAGTCGTCGATTCATTTTGATGCCAACGTGTCAACTCCAATATGGCGTATCTTAAACGCACTGAAATTCAAAATTCCAGTGGATTATACCAAATCGCAAGTTCGTCGTGACATCACAGAAATCAAAAGTTAAGGAAGAATTTTCGTTACGTACCAACAACGCAAACTTGAAAGACCGTTAGAAATTACGTTGAAGTTTGCATCGTTGTATTGCGACATTTTTTTTTTTCGTTTTTTCCCTTAATTTTATTAGTACCCAAAGTCTTTTTTGCAAATTGAGGTCGTAACCCTCCAACGAGGATAAGTAAAAAACGTGTGGACGAAGTATAATGACTAAATCAGTAACAAAAAAAAATTGCGTAGTCGAAAAAGGTAATTTCCGTTACATTGTACCGACCCAAAATTAAACATCTTTCATAAATATCTGATAACAATTATATTACCAGGAACGGTTGCGAGGTCGATCTCTCCGATTTCAATCAAACTTGGCATGCTTGTAGAATGGGTAAAAACCGGCGACACGTATTTTTTTTTATATCTGCGGAACCCGATTTTTAAGCGTTGAAACGCACCCTCGAAAATTGGGGTGTTCTTCGTCCACTTTGGAGCCACGAAAAAAGGCTACTTTCGCGATTTTTTTTAGGATTTTATAAAAGATATAAATATAAAAGTTGTTGGGCTTGATAAATAAAGACTTGAAATACATTAAAAACAAATTTAATTCATTTTTTTCGGTTTTATTCATTTTCATTCATTTTTAAGTACAATAACTATAGTTAACCATAACGCCTCAAAAATAGGTGGGCTTAGGTAGCTCCATCACAAATCGGCAACGGCTTGTCTGAAACGAAAAAAATCAAAGTCCGTTAGATTCAGTACGACACCAGCTACAAAATGACCCTTGGATATAAAGTTTTATCAAAAAATAACAAAGTGGCAGATGAAAAACGAAAAAAGTTTTTTCAAAACGCATTTTTTCGCAAAAAAAGAGTAAAAATCTAAATTTTAAAACCATCGAGGGTCACCTTGTTGCGAATCATATTTACAATATGTGGTTCAAATTTCAAGAGAATCGGTTTATTAGTTTTAGAGATACGATGGAGTTAGATTTTGAAAACGTTGTTTCGAGAAAAACGCGTTTGAAGTTTCCACTACGAAAAACTCTTACCAAAACTCAATCAGCAATTCCTGCACCTATTTTGACACAATATTTCTGAATGTATCGACTTTCGAAAACAGTAAAAAAAATCAATTTTTTTGAAATTTTCAAAGTGGACTGGCCCTTAACGGTACAAGACATCAAAAAAATTCAAATGGCAACAATGTTTATTTTTTCGTGTACTATACATTGGAGATTAGAACGTTAACGTTATCGACAAAACGAAAAACACCCCTATCATCGAGGATGCGTTTCGTCCCTTAAAAATCGGGTTCCGCAGATATAAAAAAACACGTGTCGCCTGTTTTTACCCATTTTACAAACATGCCAAATTTAATCGAAATCGGAGAGATCGACCTCGCAATCTTTTCTTCTCATTTTTTTTTGTTATTTGTATTTATAAGAATCCAAACGCAACGAAACTGTTCCCAATTATCATCCACACATTAAAAATGCGCGAACTATCGTTATCAATACCTGTCAACAATATTCAGAATTTGCTCGTCAACAAAGACACGCGGTTTCGTTTGTTTCGTCGTGTCTGACCAAAGCAGGCCTCTACTACTCAGCACCTGCATCCCTGTGCGCGCCAGGTCCAAAAATTCGGCTTGTGCGTGACTCTGCGTAGAAACAAATTGAATGGGAACTAGACTCATGAGGAAAGTGATTAATCACGGTCGATTAAGGACCCGTAGTACTTTCAGTTTTCCATATATTAAACTATTTCCCGCTCTCGACGCTTTTCTCGCTTCGTCGATCCTGCCTCGACGTTAACGGGTCCTCCCTGTTATCCTGAGGGCTCGCAGTATTTTCCGTCTAATTTAAACAACACGGAATCCGACGTCCCAGCGGGGACTGGCTTTATCACAGTTTGCTGAACTTTTGATACGCGATTGCGGTCGCGCTTGCAAACATCTACAAAAGCGGAAATAACTCGAAGCGTATGCGCGTTGTCCATGTTGTGCTTTTGAACGTTACTACCCAGCCGTTCGTTTGGAAGATCAAGTTGTTGGCTCTTACACTTTGCCCAAGGCCTATACTTGGATGTAGGGAATGTATTTGTTTAGTCTTCAATGGTGAAAAATTCTGCAAAAAATGTTCCGCCTCTGACGTATTTTATACGCGGCCAGTAGAAAAGGATAAAACCTTTTTCGAAGTGAAACTTCTTCGGGGGCGTACACAAGTTACGTAACGCAAATGGGGGGGGGGGGGGGGGGTTGGGTTCCGTCACAATTTTAGAACTGCTAGAAATAGCAAAATTTCTGCATGTTCGAGTTTTGAATTTAAAACTGCGCGCAATTATACCGCGAAAAGTTGACAGCTGTCCATACGAAATGTCAGTTAAGGTTAATTAAGGAAGTCACAATTATCTGTCGAAATTTTTCCTTTTCCAAAAATTTGGATGAAAAATCGTCAGATAATTGTTACTAACAAAAGAAGTATGCAATATAAAAAAAATCCTACGTATTTCCATAGACAAGGTATTTTTCAAGATATATTCAAAATTTCAAGTGAATCGGTTGAAAATTGTCTGAGTTATGTTTCCTGCCAACTTACAAAATGCAGTTTTGAGATAAACGCTGCACAGCTGCCATTTTGAAATTAATCGGTAAAAAAAATTATTGTATAGTCATTGATATGTATGATAAACACCCTTTTTGTAATCTCGATTTATTTTGTAGTTTTTCTGAAAAAAAATTCCCATAAAGGCTATTTTTTCGGTCTCTAGAGTGGCCTAAAGCCTTGATGTAACTATCAATATTCTAGACAAAACATAACTTTATATCAAGCAAACCGGAGCGAAAAGTTTCAACGCGTTTTTCTCGAAACTATTTTTTTCGACCTTGTCCCAGCGAGAACTGAAAAACTTATGAACCGATTTTCAGTTTTTTAAAAATATTTTCGTAATTGCAGTGACTAAGATTGTACGCCGCCGATTTTTTTAAATTTTGATAGTTACTATTTTCAACGACTGCTTGAATACAAAAAAGGGCCTTGAAAATAGAAAAAAAATCGAACCTGTCGGCATTTTGTAAAAAAAACCAAAGTAAAAAGACGGCTACGCATAAAGATAGCTACATTTGTATAGATTTCGATAAATTGTTGACTCATTATTTGCAGATAACCTTTCATCAAGATATCGATGGGGCAATGAAGAGAATTTTTTTTGCGCCAAATCAAGGCATATATCTCGGTTAATTTTAAAGATTTTTTCATGAAAATTGGTATAAAACTAGATGAATATATACTTAATAAAATGAGTATTACCACCCAATCCTTTTATAATTAGTTATTTCAATGTAGGATTAAGTTTTTGATCGAAAATTAAATGAATAAAACTTAATCTTGTAATTTTGCAATGTAAGAAAATTCAATCATTATGTTTGATATTAATTCTCAGCTCAATCTGGTATTGTGAACAACCAGCCATTCTTGCTGGAGATTTTAATCCATACGTCTTGCTGCCAGAACCTCAACCATTACTTGAGTTTCTTAAAAACAAGTTCTCATTTGACATGATGAATGGTAGCAATGATCCTACTGCGAAAGGAGGGACTACAATCGATGCAGTTTTTTTAAGAAAGCTTGATAAAATCAAATCGAAACATTTTGTATCTTATTTTAGTTACCACATTCCCATCGTACATATCGTAGATTTAAATAACTCATTGACGACTGATGAATAATGTTATTAGAATATGTATGTAATTCAATATTCGATAACCATGAATAAAAAAAACTCCATTTATTTATGTATATTGAAAAATCGCCTGCAATTTTCCGCTTTTCCCATCGTTGCCTCCCCTTGTCATTCTTTCTCTTCCTACACGTATTACGCACTCACAAGGAACATCCCTCAAGTGACACCTTTACACCCTCAAGTGACACCTTTCGATAACGTTATCGTTCTCATCTCCAATGTATAGTGCACAAAAAAAAAGTTGTTGCATTTTGAAATTTTTTGATATCTCGTTCCGTTAACACGTTATCGACGAAAAACGAAAAACTTCCCCATTTTTGAGGGTGCGTTTCAGCCCTTAAAACCATTTTTTCCGCCGATAAAAAAAATACATATCGCTTACTTTTCGGTCCTTTATAACACATCCAAATTTCGACAAAATCGAAGGGTGTCACCTAAGGGATGTTCCTTGTCAGTATAATTTTCACTTCCTACGCACCCGCGTATTTTCGTACAAGTAATCCTTATTTTTCTTTCGAAGAGAGATATAGCGGGAAGGAGAAAATAAAGGACAATTGAACTCAGCGGAAATGGATCTCGAGCGTGTTCCCGGGCGAATGTTTACTTTGGGTTTGATATTGCAGCGCGAATTTACAGAAGAGGATAAAATACAGAAAACCAAAGGAGAAATTAGTTACAAACCGTTTTTGTGCGACTTTGTCTTTTCTTGCTATTCTCAACCTTCACCTTCATCTTTCTGTACAGCATTGCTAGTTTTCTCACAGCAGAGCAGCCGTCCAAAATTAATCAAGACCCTCCATCTCGCCCCCCCCCTCTCAGCTGCAGCTGAGATTGTCTGCTCCAGTTATACGAGCTTGCACTCAAGTGTAAAATACCAGTAGCTGCAGCAACTGACGCCCTCTGCCGCGCTCACCACGGAAACACGTCCCACGCTTGAACTTTTCACAGCTCGCATTCTCTGCATTTCTAATAAGCCAGAAAATTGCGGCTCGTAAAATATTTACCATGACTCGAGTAGGTCAAAAAATAAGGAAGAAGAATGTTCTCCATTTGATCAAATTTCTTGAAGGGCTACAAATGTCATCTGGAAGGGAACATCTCCATAGACGGATACTCCGTGAACAATATAATCGTCGCCACGCCACAGATTTTCCAGTTTCCCTGTGCCCTCCTGCAACGAACAAAATTCATAAAATTGTAAAAATAAAACAACATTGGCGAATAATAAATAATTTACGATTCTCAATAACAAATTTAAAAACTATGCAAAACAGCCCAGCTCTAGCTACTTTTTCCTTACTATTTTTCTCAATCCTTGCGCTTTCTCTCTATTCTTCCCCTCGAGAGAGAGGGTGAGAGAGAGGGAGGGAGAGAGAGAGAGAGAGAGCGAGAGAGAGAGAGAGAGAGAGAGAGAGAGAGAGAGAGCAAGGACCTAAAGCGCAGCAATATTTATCGAGCGAGACCGCAGCTGTTCCTTGTGTCGTTTCTCTTCTTAACAAGAAAATTCTCGTCGCGGTCTCTCGTCGACCCGTTGGGATTGAAATATTAAACGTTCGTTGCTCCACGAGAATTTATAAACCCTTGGTACCAAGGGTTGCAAAACTTCGCGCTGACAATTTCGCCCTCCATATGTATGTGTGTGTGTATATGTATATGTGTGTGTATATATATATATATATACATACATATATAATCGGCAACGGTGGAGTGAACCTTAATCGATCAATCCGGTTAGCGTAATCGTCCAGAGCGATCTTGAATATTCGGTGGTTGAATCACTTGAGCAACGGGGAAAATGCAGGAAAGTGAGGGTTGCAAAGAGGTGAGAAGAGGAAGGGACGGGATAGGAGAGGATTTCAAGAGATCGCTGAACGAAAGAGAGAAAGTGACAGAGGGAAGAGGGTGCGGGAGAGAGAGAGAGAGAAAAGGACGGGGAGGGAGGGAGGGAGAAACAGAGAGAAAGGGAGAGAGAGAGAGAGAGAGCTCGTTTCACTTCGAAGGACAGTCGGATGTGTGTCATACCTCTCATGATTCCCCGTTGGTTAGAGGAGTCCCAGTTCACCCTCGTCCCATTCGCCTCTTTTTCGTTTCCGCGACCTAGGTAGATATAACTGCATGTACAGAGGAACGATCGCGACAATTCGACGTTACCGCGTTGCGGAGAGCTGTGCAGCAGCCCCACATTAGGAAATTTACGAGTTACCCGCGGGTTGGAGCCTGCCATACGATTCCCTTTCGCGCTCTCTCTCCCCCTCACTCTCTCTTTCTGTTCTTCTCTGTCGCTCTCTTTCCCTCCATCGTAAAAAGCTCGTGAGTTAGTGCCCAGTCGAGTGGTGAAGGAATCGTGAATGGTGGCAAGAGCTTTCGTTTCTCTCTCTCTCTCTCTCTCTCTCTCTCTCTCTCTCTCTCTCTCTCTCTCTCTCTCTCTATCTATCTATCTCGCTTACTACAAACTGCGCCAAAACCGTCGACAGCCATATTCGGCTGCGCATTCGCGCAACGACCTCTCGAAATGTAATATTCATCCTCGCATCTGAGTCCATGAAGAAGCCCACTGCTTGCACTCATAACCACACAATCCCGCGACTCCAAAATCTGTCATCTGCATCGCTTTTAGAAAAAAACATTCTCACGCCGTATCACCCTTCCTCATATATATATATATAAGGTGTAGTAGAAAGAAATCCATTATTTTTGCATGATATTAAAGGCTTTATGTAGCGTAGTTAGAATGATCCGATTTAGGTCTAATATGCACCGTTTTGATCGATAACTTGTTGCCATTTTGAACGTAATTTCATTATGCCCTTCTCATAGAAACCCTCGTCCCTATTGGCAAAAAACTGGGACAGTCGATTTTCACAAGCTTCTTTTGAGGCGAATGTTTCACCAGCAAAATCATTAGCCATAGACAGGAACAGGTGGTAATCACTTGATGCCAAATCCGGACTATGAGGTGGATGCATAAGATGCTCCCAACCAAGCTCCCGGAGATTCTGGCGAGTCACTATCGATGTGTGTGGCCTAGCGTTGTCCTGATGGAACACAATTCCTCTCCTATTGGCCAAAGTTGGCCCCTTCTGGGAGATTGCTCCCTTCAGACGGTCCAATTGTTGACAGTACAGCTTCGAATTAAGAGTTTGGCCGTAGGGGAGCAGCTCATAGTAGATGATTCCCTGCCAATCCCACCAAACACATAGCAAAATCTTCCTGACCGTCAATCCTGGTTTGGCCACCGTTTGCGCCGGCTCATCGCGATTCGACCACGACCGTCTTCTCTTGACGTTGTCTTTAGTGACCCACTTTTCATCACCGGTCAGCATCCGCTTCAGAAATGGATCGATTTTGTTGCGATTCAGCAGCGATTCGCAGATGGAAATTCGGTCCATGAGGTTTTTTGCGTCAACTCGTGTGGCACCCATACATCGAGCTTATTTTTGTATCCAGCTTTATTCAAGTGGTTCCAAATGGTTTCTTGTGCAATGTTTAGCTCCTGGGAAATCGAAACGATGATTACATGACGATCGGACTCGACGATTTCCATTATTTTATCGACATTTTCGACAATTGGCCTTCCAGAGCGTGGTGCATCTTTGACATCAAAATTATCGGAACGGAATCGACAAAACCAAAATAGCGCGTGATTGGCTGTTACAGTATCGGGACCATAAACACTGTTCACATTTTCAGCCGCGTGGCTTGCGTTTCTCCCTTTATCGAATAAAAACTGTTAAATATGGCGTATTTTCACTTTGCTGGAGGCCATCTTTGACGCGCGCTCAAACAATATTGAGTCAAGCAATCACAAAACTGTGTGCTTTCAGTTTTTCGCATGCCATTCCTACAAATGATAATTTCTTTTATTCGGTTAAAAAACATACTCTTGGTTATTTGTTCTATCTATCTTCTTTTTAACCTCAAATGCTGAAGAAACTTTATGAAAAAAGATCTTATGCAGAATTTTCATACAAACCAATTCGAACATCTGACTTTGATAGTCTGCGGTGTAAGAAAAATGTTCTACGCATATCGCGCCCATTACTTTAAAGAGTAGCTAAGTTATTGTCGATTCATATCATTTGTAGAAATGGCATGGGAAAAACCAAAGGCAGATGTTTCTTTTTCTTAAAAAAAGAACTTAAAGCCCACAATGTTGAAAACCGTGGAACTTTTACTAAACTGAAATTCCAGCATAGTAGGACATGATCCGGCCTATCGACAGTTGCAAGATTGTCCATTCATAACAGGACACTCTGTATGGTTTAGGCCTTGACAATCGTCGTTAGTTTAAGGGACAACACCACTGTGACGGCTACAAAAAATCGATTTTTTGAAAATCATCTAGAAAAATCTAAAATACATTTAAGATTAAGATGCCGTTGGACCCAGGTCGAAAAAATAATTATTTTCGGAGAGTTTGAATATTTTGTGGAGCGGTGCAGTGCTCCGTGACGCTCGGGGTCCCGCGCAGCTGCGCGCCTCAGGGTCGGCAGGTATACCGGGCCTTTCCCAGGTCCTACGGGTCTTTCCCAGGTATTATTTTGTCTCCCTTCACAAAAACCGGCTATTGTTATAAATATAGTTTCGAAAAAAAGCCATAGGTGGCGATAATTGAAAAATTTTCAAGTCGTCAATCGTCAATCGTCGATATTGCAGCTGATATCGCGGTATTATTATTCAATGATGGCCTGAGAAGCCTCATGAAAGTTTTGGAGACGTTGGGGATAACTATTGGCCCAAATTGTTTCAATTTTTGCGTTGAAACCGACGCAGCGCGGATCGAGCTGGTGGAGCGCTCGCTTACAGACGCTGCAAAAGAGGCAAGAAGAGCCACTACAAGTTCGAGAAAAGATGCTAGGGACAATGATTTGCTTCTTGAAGGCCAGCTATATGGTGCCGGCATCGCTGATTAAAGGTAAACATTTTTTTTTCCAATTTATCGCATAAATTAACAAACCTAAAACTTTGAACGCGTTTTTCTCAAAACCACTTTTTTGAGTGCGGCACGCAGCAGAACTCGAGCAATTTTTATCCGATCGACTTCAAATTTGGACTGCATTAATAAAACTAGATTATCTAAAGAAGTACATAGGATTTTTTCGATATCTCAATAATAAAAAAAGTTATAGCCTATTTTCGATGAGAAATTTTGCTCGAAAATCGTCCTTTAATTTCAAAAGCGTGCCTATTTTTTAAAAATCAATATTTTTTCAAATCCCTATGTACTTCTCTTCAAAATATCATATTATGAATGAAAACACTCGGTATTTTTTTTTAGAGCGACTTTGAAGAGAGTTCTGCTGCGTGCCGCGAACCACTGCAGAGGCGACAGTACCTGACGCGGGAGCTTCCCCAGCGTCACCAGGGGGCGTGAAAAATTTGAAAAATTTTTTTTATGTATCTTCAATAAACAACGAACAAAACAAAATTTTTTTTTTTCGAATATCTCTTTTTTCCCCACAAAAAAAAATTCTTGAAAAATGACAAACAAACAGGGGGTCACAGTGGTGTTGTCCCTTAAGGTGTGAGACAAGATTGAGACGAGATGTAGACAAGTAGGAGTTTGTAGTGGTTTCCGTGAAAAGTTGGAAAATCTTTCGGTCAGCAACAGAGCAACTGAGCGAGGGAGGGAGGGAGGGGAGAGAGAGAGAGAGGGAGAGGGAGAGAAGATGATTGCAAAAATCTTGACGATTCCCCACGTGGGTATTCGTTTCATTCGCTGCGAGCAGATCGCCTCTCACACGATGAGTCAGCGAATATTCGAATCGCGTCGCTATTTCCTACCCTCCCATCGTTTCATCTCACATTTATCCCTCTCTCTCTCTCTCTCTCTCTCTCTCTCTCTCTCTCTCTCTCTCTCTCTCTCTCTCTCTCTCTCTCTAATACATACCAACCTGTGTAGGTGTGCTCACAGCAGCTATCTTTGCCATAACTCCCGAGGCCACGTTCACACATCGCGCAGCTTGCGACTTGTTTCGTCGTTTTTCGTCTCGTCCCGGGGTCTTGGACTCCCCAGGGATGAAACAGACGGCTCGTATAGCGGGTAAGCCCTCGACCCCGAAAGGAGCTTGGAGACTTATCCGAATCAAATCCTGATGCTGCACTGACGGGTATAACTTGATCCGCTGCGACTCGCCCGTGTCCGAATTATCTTGCGAGCGTAAAAGTTTTCGGAGCTTATCCGGCATTTCGGGATTTCTGTCTCGTGCTCGCTCTTTTTTTTCAATTTTGGTTTGTCTTATTTTCCACTCGTCGGATTTTGATTTAGGTTATTAAGTTAATCTTAAGTTTATAATTCCATTTTTGTTTGTGATGATTTTGAATTTTATTGTTCAGCTTTTTTTTATATGTTTTATCTCATCTCATCGCATTTCATATTGTTTATTTGTGTTTTATATCGATTCTCAATTTGTCTAATTTCCGTTTATTTTTGTATTATATCGAACCTTCTTTCTTTAGTTTCTTTTAATATTTCTTCTTACATCATTTGCACGCTTATATTTGCCCGAGAGTACACTGGGGCGTAATGAATATCGTTGAGCAATCAATAACTCTGTCGTCAACTGGATTATCAATATTGTCATCGTTGCTCGTCGATATTATATTCTAATTATTTTTCCATCATTTCCATAATATTTATTTCTCTATTGTGTACCATCATGACTTTTTATTACATCATTTTTTGAATATTATATATTTTATTTTAAGGGATTAGGCTACAGTAACGGGTATAAAACATGTGCGAATTTAACAATTTTTTTCGTATGAAAAAAGTGATTTGCTCATAAAATTAATTACACATCTATTTAGTATGAATATCAAGCTGTTAGAAAATATATATATTTGTTTCGATATACAAAATGGCCGACTACTCGAAATTTCTCGAAACAGTTTTTTTCCAATTGGCTTGACAAATTACTTCAACAATTTTCACTCGATTTACTCCAAATTGAAAAGTTATGTTCCTAATTGCATTCCGCAGAGAAGTATGTACGGAATTTTTTATTGATCGAAAACTTTTTATTTTATGACCAGTTTATGAGCAGTTATAAAGAAATGTTTCACTGAACATTCATTTCTTAAGTTCAAATACCTACAATTTTTGAATAAAACAATTTTTTTTATTCCGCAGATACTTCTCTAGGAATTCTAATGTAGATTGACGAAAATTTTTGTTTTTTTTCTAGGTCAATAATTGTGGATGCTAAATGTCACACCGCGGAGCGCCAAAAACAAAGATAACAAAAGAAAATATTAGTAGTCAGCCTTTCTCTACATCGAAAAAAAAAAAATACATATTTTCTACAGCTTGATATTCGTACTAAATAGATGTGTAATTAATGTTGTGAGTGAATCACTTTTTCATACGAAAAAAAATTGTTAAATTCGCACATGATTTTATACCCGTTACTGTGGCCTAGCGGCTTAGGTTATATCTCGTTCGTTGGGTTTTGGGTTTATCTATATTTTGCTATTTCATTAGATATAAATTGCTATTCTATTGATTATTGATATTGAGCGTGCAAATCTCAATTTATTCTCCATTCGCCCCATATTTAAACTAATGCATAATAAAATAGTAGCCTCTCTCTCCCTCTCTGCCTCTCTCACGGCTGTTTATATACACACGTCACCAATAATTTCTCGCTTTGTTTGTTACGAACTTTTATCTGTCGAAAATCCAATCACTGATCGCAGCTTCTCGTAGGATTCAATCTGATCATGTTAGATCGTGATCTTGAAGGTTCGTTTGGAGGCATTACGAGTTCTCCGTAAGCTCGATAATCCCTCAGTTTCCATATATATATACATATACATGGAGGCGGCCTAATCCATATATATATATATATATATGGACTAGACTACTGGGGCAATACAATAACTTTTTGCAAAAGTAAGACCATTAAAAAATCATTCGAACATTTATTTGTATGTACATTAACAAAGCTGCGTATCACTGTTTATTAAAAAAATAATAATTAAGGAAGTTATAAACAATCTCGTGCAGGACCGTTAAACGTGATAATTGGCTTAGTTTCGAATAGTCCATTAAAAACACATCGAACCAAGCCACGTGATAAAATAATCCCGCCGAAAACATTGTTGTTTAATTTGCCTTATAAATAAAAATCTGGCTTACGTTAAAAATAATAATTATTTGTTTTAATTCAAACAATGTTTGCGTTAGATTTTTCCATTAATCAATTTGACAAAAAAAAATATATCTAAATCATTCATCACGTAGCCAAGTACATTGTACGTATTACGCAAGTGTACATGAAATAAAGGTACACAAAATTGTTAAACCTCTGAACTAATAGAGATAAAAAATATAGTATTTTTATTTTAAAAAAAATCATATTATCACCAAAACAATATATATATATATTGTTTTGTTATAATAATATGATTTTTTTAAATAAAAATACAATATTTTTTATTTCTATTATTTCAGAGCCTTAACAATTTCGTGTACATTTATTTCATGTACACTTGCCTAATACGAACAATGTACTTGGCTATTTGATGAGTGATTTAGATATATATTTTTTTTCATATATATTTACATATATATATTCACGCGGACGAGTTAGAAAGTCTCGCCCATATCTAAAAAGCGCCGTAGGTCAAAGACGTACGGAGTCCGCCAGCCCAAGTGCAACAATGGACTTGCACCGATGGTGGTCCATTGTTGGCCAGCAGGGAGGACTGCGGTAACTGTACTGTTCGAGCACTCGGATGTACAATGACCTCGCGTCGTGAATGCGGTAGCGTATTTCGAGACAAATATCCGGATACAATGGACATGCTGCTGGTAAGCGTGGTCGTCGCGCGAAATTCCGAGCTCGAGAGGAAGGATGTGCACGCCCCTTAAGAGGCCACGCTCTGTCTGTAGCTGAAGCATGCCCCGAGTCGAAAGTCAAGTATATTCAAGTTTTCGTTACTCTCGAACGTGGTCGCGGACACTTTCCGGTCGGGTGCGATCCTTATTAAGGGGTTAGGCTACAGTAATGGGTATAAAATCGTTTACGAATTTAACAATTTTTTTTTCGTATGCAAAAGTGTTCCACTTATAACATTAATTACACATCTATTTAGTATGAATATCAAGCTGTAAGAAAAAATATTTTTTTTTTTCGATGTACAAAATGGCCGACTACTAATATTTTCTTTTGTTATATTTTTTTAGGCGCTCCCCGGCGAGACATTTAGCATTTACAATTTTTGACCTAGAACAAAAACAAAAATTCTCTTCAATCTACATTAGAATACCTAGAGAAGTACGTATGGAATTTAAAAAATATTGTTTTATTCAAAAGTTGTAGGTATTTGAACTTGAGAAATGAATTTTCAGTGAAAATTTTCGTTATAACTGGTCATAAACTGCTGATAAAATGAAAAGTTTTCGATTAATCAGAAATCCCGTACGTACGACTCTGCGAAATGGAATTAGGAACATAACTTTTAAATTTGAAGTAAATCGAGTAAAAATTGTTCAAGTTATTTGTCACGCCAATTGGAAAAAAGCTGTTTCGAGAAGTTTCGAGTAGTCGGCCATTATGTACATCGAAAAAAAAATATATATATATTTTAGTTTTAAGGCTTTCACGGCTCTTTATGTAATGAGAAGAGTATGTGGCTTCCGGATGGAGGCCGTGTTGAGGATCAGCGTTGTGCCGACGTTTCGCAAACGTTACAGTCTGCATCATCAGGGCTGAGAGCTCCGATACTGAAGCTCTCGTGTCTCAGGTATTCCTTATATAGTTGCAGTCATCGTTCCGGATAGCTGCACCAGCCAATCAGATGTTTTAATTGATCAGCTGGTCAATTAAAAAACCGGGAGGACGGTGTGCCAAATAGGATTGACGTGATATCCTCCATCTCTGTTTAGATTGTCCGGATGTTTTCGGATTTCCAAGCCTTCTCGGTGTTTCCTGGAAAAATAGCTGTTTGATGGGGCCAGACTTTGGGCTTTGTCGAACTGGATGGCATGACCAGTCTCCATCCAATGTTCGGCCAGCGCTGATTGTGTAATATGGCCATATTTGATACACCGTTGGTGTTCTTTGATCCGTGTACTGATCTTCCTCCCGGTTTCTCCTATGTACACTTTACCGCATGAGCAGGGTATCTTGTATACTCCTGGTGCACTTAATGGTGGTCTTTGGTCTTTTGCACTCGGAATCACTTGTGCTAGTTTCTTCTGAGGTTTGAATATGACTCGCACGTTATGTTTTCCAAGGACCCTCCCTATGCGATCGGTTATGCCCTGAAGGTATGGAAGGGAAGTTATGGAATGAAGGACAAATAACCGCAACAACTTCCCTTCCATACCTTCAGGGCATAACCGATCGCATAGGGAGGGTCCTTGGAAAACAAAACGTGCGAGTCATATTCAAACCTCAGAAGAAACTAGCACAAGTGATTCCGAGTGCAAAAGACCAAAGACCACCATTAAGTGCACCAGGAGTATACAAGATACCCTGCTCATGCGGTAAAGTGTACATAGGAGAAACCGGGAGGAAGATCAGTACACGGATCAAAGAACACCAACGGTGTATCAAATATGGCCATATTACACAATCAGCGCTGGCCGAACATTGGATGGAGACTGGTCATGCCATCCAGTTCGACAAAGCCCAAAGTCTGGCCCCATCAAACAGCTATTTTTCCAGGAAACACCGAGAAGGCTTGGAAATCCGAAAACATCCGGACAATCTAAACAGAGATGGAGGATATCACGTCAATCCTATTTGGCACACCGTCCTCCCGGTTTTTTAATTGACCAGCTGATCAATTAAAACATCTGATTGGCTGGTGCAGCTATCCGGAACGATGACTGCAACTATATAAGGAATACCTGAGACACGAGAGCTTCAGTATCGGAGCTCTCAGCCCTGATGATGCAGACTGTAACGTTTGCGAAACGTCGGCACAACGCTGATCCTCAACACGGCCTCCATCCGGAAGCCACATACTCTTCTCAAATATATATATATTTTCTAACAGCTTGTTCATACTAAATAGATGTGTAATTAATTTTATGAGTGAATCTTTTTTTCATACGAAAAAAATGGTTAAATTCGCACATGATTTTATACCCGTTACTGTGGCCTGAGGCCTTAAGGGAGACTTTGTCCTTGGAGTGCCATATTACAGGTGTTTACATTTTTTTTTTTTAAGAAAACGAGTAAAGCTTTTTGAGTGCGGTTTTTTTCTTGCATTTATTCATGAACGTTGAAAATTAAAAAAAAAACAAAATGGCGGCCGTTGCAGCTCCGCGAAAACAGGTCCTCAAATCGCGGTAAGTAAACGGCTGACATCACTGCCCCCTCTTTGTTGATCTGAAACACAAATTCAAAGCATATTATCAATCTGTGACCCTTTGGGCATGGAATGACACATGGGTTTTTCGTTTAGTACAAATTTTGGAAAATGGCGGCAATTTAAAAAATATCGACTTTCGCGTTTTTTTCGCACAAAAAGATAAACAATAAATGCAAAAATGTATCTATCGAAAAAACGATCCGTCATTCCGTGAAGACATATTTTCTGAGTATGCTCTCCAAATTTCAGGTCGATATGTTAATTACAGCGGTCAGGAGAATGTCAGGCATTTTATAAACGTGTTTGCGAGAAAAGCGCGTTTAAAGTTTTGTAATATGTTTACACAAATGTGCTTATAATTACCGCTAATCGGCAATGCCTGGTCCATAGAGGCATCCCTCCTCTTCTTCTAGCTGCTCATGTTGAGCCGCTAACACCTCCCGCTGCTCCAAGGACAAATTCTCCCTTAACGGGGTCGTTTGGTGTGAAGGCCGTTTTTAAATGCTTTTTGGGGATTTTTTTTGACAAACCATTAAAATGCAATAATTTATAAATTGCATATCATTTTGATTAACATTCAAAAGAACCTTGTGAATTATTTGAAGTCATTATATAGAATATAGTCGGAGATAAACCGCCCAACACGAACACATATATAAAAAGAAGTGCTTCACGGCTGCCATGATACCGGCCGTTCTACTTATCTGAAATAAAAAAACCAAACGCAATTTCAATCGTAAGACTCTACATGAAAATAAAATAACGTTAGAATTTCAGAAAAAATATTTTTTTTTGCGCTTTAGAAAAAAATTCAATTTTTCGTATTTTTTTGGGGTCTAAATAGCTGATAAAAAGAAAGCTAACGAAGCAATCTTAATTATTTTAATTCAACTTGCAGTTATATATGCAATAAAGATGCTGTATAAATTTGAGCAGAATCAATCAAATCGTTTTTGAGATATCATGGCAGCAGTTTGAAAAAAAACGTGTTTTGAGAAAAATGCGTTTGAAAATTGTTGTATATAATTCATAATAAAAAAATGGTCTCACCATCAATGTGCTATGCCTGGACCATAGAGTACACCTTCCTCTTCTATAAAGGAGTCATGCAAGACCGTTTTCTCTTCTTTTGATCTGACACACTAGACGACCACCTTAATGTAAGATGATAAACAATTGTACCAAAATATCTATAAAATAAAATAATTATACCAACTATTATTATAACAATAACAAAAACAACAACAATAATAAGAATATAAATAATCGTTATTGTTCAGGTCTACACTAACATCACTTTGGTGTACTTCTCCGATTTTGTTGAAGCTTTTTTATGTGGAAGAGTATCAAAAACTAAGAGACACGTATTTTTTTTAACCGGCGAAAAAACGGGTTTAAGGGGTGAAACGCACCCTCGAAAATAGGGGTGTTTTTCGTGTTTCGTCGATAACGTTATCGTTCTCATCTCCAATGTATAGTACACAAAACAAATAAACATTGTTGCAATTTGAATTTTTTTCAATATCTCGTACCGTTAAAACGTTATCGACAGAAAACGAAAAACATCCCCATTTTGAGGGTGAGTTTCACCCCTTAAAACCGTTTCTCCACCGATAAAAAAATACGTGTCTTTTAGTTTTTGATACTCTTCTACATAAAAAAAGTTTCAACAAAATCGGCGGAGGACACCAAAGTGATGTTCCTTGTAAGATCGAGCCATTCATCTACCCCCGGGGGCAGTGAATGTTTCCCAGTGAAAACTAACGAAGTGCGTTGCCCGGTGCAATAAAATATAATAATAATACAATCGATCATATTGACGATTAATATTTGTCACGTAGTCATAAAAGGCATGCAATGGAAATATATTTTGAAATTACATGTATAGTTTAGTGTAGATTCACGGTATTTGAAATTGTAAAAATAAAATCATTGAAGAACCGATAAAAAATAATAATAACACTCACTATGCCCATCTATTATTATTATTATTAAAGCCTCAATAATGGTAATAAACAGTAATGGTAATCAAAATAGTAATAGTGAATAGTCCTAATAATAATATAACAGAAACTAAAGTGACAGCAATAATGATGATAATGACGATAAGAATAATTATAACCATTTTTATAATTACTAGAAATTAATAATAATAATAATGATCTGGTCTAGATTAAGATCGAGCCTAGCCCCTTCGGGGTAGTTATGAGTGCTGGGTAACATTCACCTACTGTAAGGGGATAGGTGAATGTTACCCAGTGCAAACTGAGGAAGTGCGTTGCCCGGAGCAATATAATATATTTAAAAAAATAATAATAAAATAATAATAATAATAGTGTTCCCGCCTCGATTGTTTTAATTTTATTATTATTTTAAAAAAATATATTTAATTATTTATTATATAAAGTTATTTATTATTTATTTATTATTAGTTATTATTAATTAGTATCAAGTTTTATTTTGACAACTTTTTTGCAATGCTTTTTTACAAAAGAATTTTTGTTATTATTATTTTAATATATTTAATTGTAATTTTTTTATGTATTGAATAACTACCCCCTACGGGTAGGTGAATGTTACCCAGTGCAAACTAAAGAAGAGCGTTGGCCGGAGCAATAAACTACATTTAAATAACAACAGTAGGGAACAGTAAGAGAAGAGATGTATTTTTTTCTATATTTTTCCACCCGATATATTTCTGATCAATGTCTAATTTTGCTGGCAATATGAATCAAATCAGCACATTCTATCAGACCGATCAACGAACCCCCGAGCTTTCAGCCCTCACATTTCGACCCGCATTCGTATTAGGGCAAGTGTACGTTAAAATTAAATCGATATATTTCGTATACCCGAATCGTTACACTTTTCACCGAAATGATCAAACATTCTTTCCAACGCTCGTTTTGTTCTCGGCCTGGTCATCTTTTCAAAGTACTCTGAAATGATTTTTCAACAAAATATTTTAGTGCAAAATAATTTCAAAGTCATGATATCATAGGTAGTTGGATTCGTCTGAATATCAGCTGCGTCTTAATAAAAAAAAAACATGTTCCCATTTGAAAAACCATTGATCCGTTATCCGTTGGATAATCTGCGCGGCTATCACACCAGTAAGTATTCGAAGGTCAAGAGAATCATTCATCCGACGTCGACAAAAATGTGTCGAGGTTAATGGCCATCAGTTCGAACATTTGTTACAATACATTTTCTGCACAAAAATTCATGACCTTGACAAAAATTATTTTTTCACCACTGTATTAGCCCTTCGAAATCATCAAATTACCTCGTGACATGTTTTTCGGCACTCTAAAGGCAACGGCGATATTTGGGGTGGTCACGTTAAATGGTCCACCCTGTATATACAGGGTGCCCCTCTCATCTCTGCCAACGCAAAATAACTCGGTAATTATCGACGTCACAAACAAATGTTTCCCGACAAAAGTTGTACGGTGTGAAGGGGGCTATCAAATGCGACCAATTTTTTTTTTTCGGTGGAGGCGCTGACGAACAGTGAAGGTCGTCTCCCCCTTTTTAAATGGAATGGTACATTTTTTTCAACCATATTTTGGACCACCTCAAGCTGCATAAAAAACATTAGGGGGTCAAAGTCGTTCAAGGTCATTCAAAGTCAGTATCGATGATACAAATCTGAATATCTCGGACCACTACCAAATATTTGGTAGTGAGGGGGCGTACACAAATTGCGTAACTCAAAATTTCCCAATTTTTGACCCCCCCCCTCACGTAACGGGACCGTAACGCTTGGCCAACCCCCTCCCCCCACTCTATTCCGTTACGTAACGGGTGCTTTGTCGTCAATAATTGCGATTTTTTTCATAGGCATAACTAATTATGAAAGGTTCGGGTTTATACTCATTTTATGAAGTATATATTCATCTAGTTTTATACCAATTTTTATGACAAAATCTTGAAAACTACCAAGATGCCTTGATTTGACGACAAAAAAAAAGTTCTCTTCATTGTCCCATCGATATCTTTATGAAAGATTATCTGGAAATTAAAAGTCAACAATTTATCTATATCTATACAAATGTAGCTATCGTTATGCATAGCCGTTTTTATTTTGGTTGTTTTTTTTTACAAAATGCCGACAGTTTGACCATTTTTTTTCTATTTTCAAGGCCCTTTTTCTGTATTCAAGCAGTCTTTAAAAATAGTTATTATCAAATGTTGAAAACGCGGATACGTAGTACGGCCTTAGTCACTGCGATTACAAAAATGTTTTTAAAAAAATAAAAATCGGTTGACAAGTTTTTAAGTAGTCGCTCGGACAAGGTCGGAAAAACTGATTTCGAGGAAAACGCGTTTAAAGTTTTCGTTCCGTGTTTCTTGATAGAAAGTTACGATTTTTTCTAGAATATTGATACTTACATTGAAGTATCTGGTCGCGGGCGATATGACGGTTCTTCGTCTTCGTGATATTTCCCAAAACAATAAGAGCCGGTACTTTATTGTAAATGATGCCGCATCTGTAGGGACTGAGGGCACTACCCGGTCGCGCTACCTGTTTTCACTAAAGTGACTATAACTCCGTTAATTGTCGGACTTGTGAATCAAAATGTTGCTAACATATTTTTCAAAACATGTACTTTCAAGAATTATAAATAAAAAAATGCCTTCAAATATTGCTTCTGGGATGTGGGAAAGCTACTGTGCAAGAACTAATCAGTTTCTATTAGGGCTCTTCTAGGGCTTAGGGCTTAGGGCTTCGGGTTCTTCTAGGGCAGTTTAAGATTGTGACGTAACGCAAACCTTGACACCCCCACCCCTACGTACTTAGACCGTAACGCCTGGCCGCATTGCGTTACGTAATTTACGTACGGCCCCTGATCCGAGGTATTTAGATTTGTATTTCATTTTAATAGGTGACCTTGAATGACTTTGAACGACCTCGACCCCCCAATGTTTTTTACGCGGCTTGAGGTGCTCCACAAGATGGTTAAAAAAAATGTCCCATTCCATTTCAAAAAGTGGGGTGACCTTCACTGTGCGTCAGGGCCACCATCGAAAAAAAAAATTATCGCATTTGATGGACTTCACACCGTACAACTTTTGTCGGGAACATTTTTTTGTGACGTCGATAATTGCCGAGTTATTTCGGCTGGCATAGATGAGAGGGACACCCTGTATATATCCCAGTAGGGTGTAGCCCATGATTACGTATGCACGAGATTCCCGGGCGTGCAACTTTCCATCGTGATATTACAGCTCGCCGTTCGCACCCGGGGAATTTTTCCAGACCTCATTTTGCCGTCGAGGTCCTCGACCACCGCGGTCGTTTCATCTTGTTAAACAAAATTGCGGAATATTGACGTGTTTATGTCCGCGCGGCGTTACGGAATTTTGCAAAAACCACGTGGGTCTCGTTAGCGCAGCTATTTCGTGCGGATTTATTTATAAACGATAGACCTGACGCGCGGTGAGTGTTGCGGTTGCGGTGATCGCTGGTGTCGAGCGGCGTTGCCCTGGGCCAATACTCGGATGGGTGACCGTTCGGCCGCGCCCTTGTTTGCGCGCCGACGATTTGTTTGGGTTTCCGATGGCGAACGCAACCGGAAACTCGGTGATGTATATCGTATCGGCACAGGTTTTCGGCAGTTTCCCCCTGCCCTGCGGGCAAATACGCGACACAAATGGAGAAAACAGATTTCAGATTATTTTCTACTCTTCTTGCTCTTCTCTTCAAAAAAGAAAAACCTGAAAAAAAAGCGCGATCCCCGGGGGGAATTTCATGGCAAATCAATCGAATGACGTCGATTGTCGTGAGAATGGATAATAGCGATGAGAAAATGGAGGGATAGGACGAGAAAAAGGCTTCAGGAATGTGGCCGGATTAATGAGACCCGCCTGCCTTTGTCCGTTCTTTTGTGCGATCCTTTCTTCTTCGGAACTTCATTAAAGGATGGAAATCAATTAATCCGGTTCAAGTCTCGTGGTCTGTCAGATGGACTGTGAATAACGAGATAGCTCTGGTATAGTACAGCGCTGCGATTGAAGGAATGAAAATTGAAGATAATCTAGGGGGACGGATATATAGGTCATATATGTATATACGGATATATAAAAAAAAAATAGAAAAAATAGAGCTCACATTTGTGCCATATATGGTGTATTCCACGTCACTTCAGCCAGTAAAAAAAATCCACAAATAATTTTGAAAAATCGAGTTAATTTATTGAAAAATATTCACCGAGTGTCAGTATTTTTAAAAAATTTCGGACGTTTTTTCTTGTTGATTACCATTTTTTAATATTTTTCCATTCAAATGGCTGTATCTTTGGCAGGATTTGACGTATTTACATTCGTCAAAAACGAAAATGTGCGTCTTTTTCTAGCCTTCCAGAAAAAAATTAATTTAGATTTTATTGAGCAAGTGGAACGTACGTTTCAGGGCAAAATGTGCGAAAATATTTTTTTTTTTATCAAGGAAAGACACTGGTTATTTTATTTTTAAGAATTTCTCCGAATTGTGAATACGAAAAACAGATTTTTGGTATTTTTTATATTATGGGATTCCTAAACACCGTGAAGTAATAGCTATTTTTATTAAATTTTTTATTTATTAATATTCGATTGAAGGGTGTGAAGCACTCGTATCTTTATACAGGTATGTTTACCAGGTTTTTGAAATAAATATCACATATATGTGATATGTATTGGAGCCTTGGAGTGCTACACACTCTTCAATCGAATATTAATAAAAAACATTTAAAAAATTAAAATAGCTGTTACTTCACGGTGTTTAGGAATCCCATAATATAAAAAGTACCAAAAATCCGTTTTTCGTATTCACAATTCGGAGAAATAAAATAAAATAAAATAACGAGTGTCTTTCCTTGACAAAAAAAATATTTTTGCATATTTTGCCCTGAAACAGAGGTTCGACTTGGTCAATAGAATCTAAATTATTTCTTGTTCTAATCTTGAATCTAAATGTTTTTCTTGAAGGCTATAAAAAGACACATTTTGATTTTTTACGAATGTAAATATGTCAAATCCTGCTAAAGATACAGCTATTTGAATGGAAAAATGTTTAAAAAATTGTAATCAACGAGAAAAAACGTCAGATTTTTTTTTAATTGTGACACTCGGTGAATATTTTTCATCAAAGTAACTCGATTTTTCAAAGGAATTTATGGATTTTTTTTACTGGCTGAAGTGACGTGGAATGTCTCATATATACATATTTTAGAGTGGCACAAATTTGAACTCTATTTTCTTTCCTTTTCAATATAATTATTTAATACAATAGATGAAACTATAAATATTATCGCCTTTCTGTACTTTCTATGACCTTCAATGACCTTGTGTTATAGGTCATTGAACTCGTTTTACGCTCCTCTTTCATGATACGGAAAAAAAAACATACTGATCCATTTAAAAAAATAGAGTTGACCTTCAAATGTCCGAAGTACCTCCACCTGCAGAAAAACTATTATCGCTATCGGATGGCCCCTTTCGTACTGTGCAATTTCATTTCAGCAAATATTTCTGTGAACCTTATAGTTTCGAAGATATCCAAGGTGCTAATAGTTATTGATCCCCTCTGTATATATATATATATATATATATATATATATATATATATATATATATATATATATATATATATATATATATATATTAGGGTGGAACGAATTTGCGCTCTTTTTTTTTCTTTTTTTCACCATCTAATTATCGTCTTGTAGTAAGATTTCCTTACTAAGGTTATATTTTGAAAATTTAATGCCCAATGGACTCGTACAGTATGGTAATTTCATATAAAGTCTCTTAATATCTTCGACGCGTAACAATGAAGCGCCGATATAAGACTTGCAGCTCGACCATGCATTCTTGTTAGCGGTTACGCATGGACTGCTCTCAAGAACGCCGAACCCCTTGCAGGGCCTTCATCTGGTCCTTTGTCGTCTAGGAAAGACGTCATCCAGCGGTCACGTGCCTCTCGAGTGTTTACGATCTCGTACTGCGTGAGCCCGTCTCCGATAACCGCCTTCTCGGACGAAGCCCAAAAATGTTTACTTCAGTCTTAAAAAAAAAATTGTCGCCGAAGCTGCGAGTGGTCAAAAAATATTTAGAGGTCGCTCAAGCCTCCCAAAAATTCAAATTTTAATTAAAAATTTGATATTTTTTCGTCCACTTCTCACCCATGAATATTACACTTTATACATTTAAAATTAACCGCGCGAAAGCTCTACCCGGCCAATGAATATTTAGTGGTTGCTCAAGGTTTTCGAAATTTTCAAATATCCGCCAACAAACAAATCTCGCATGCACTATAATTCCTTGTAGCATAAAAACAAAATAAACAGCGAAGTGTTACATTTTCTGAATAATTTATTATAATAATTTGTGAAAAACACCAATTAGCCGATAAGTGCACGATGATGTTTTATTGTATTATGGTGTCGCTCGTCACAGAGTACAGCTACGATTGGTTCGCAGTTTGGCTAACAAGACCAACTGTGGGACGCATTACGATGCGCGGCAAACAATTGCCATTTCAGTTTTACGAATAAAACGACTTATAATTTTGCTTACGGACAAAACTTTTAAAGAATGCCTATGAGAACAAAGACTATAATCCTTGGGTTAGAAATGTGATGTAAATTTGAAAAATCAGTTTCTAAAGAAAAAAGATTAATTGTTTTGAAAATTTTACAAAACGTTGAATTTTTGAGTGAGAAGAGTAAAAAAATTGGCGAAAACTGGAAATTTCGCAGCTATCGAGCGACTACTAAATATTCATTGGCCGGCTAGAGCTTTCGCGAGGGTAATTTGAAAATGATAAAGAGTAAAATTGATGGGTGAGAAGTGGATGAAAAAAAATCATTTTTCAATAGAAATTTGAATTTTCGGGACGCTTCAGCGGCCCCTAAATATTTTTTGACCGCTCGCAGTTTTCGCGACAATTTTTTTCTTTAAAAAAGATTATTGGATGATGAAAAAAGGAAAAAAAATGATAAAGAGTAAAATTTATGGTTGAGAAGTGTATGAAAAAAAATCATTTTTCAATAGAAATTTGAATTTTCGGGACGCTTCAGCGGCCCCTAAATATTTTTTGACCGCTCGCAGTTTTCGCGACAATTTATTTCTTTAAAAAAGATTATTGGATGGTGAAAAAAGGAAAAAAAATGTTTTGGTGACACAAAGTTAGGCCCTATTTTTTTTTTCTTTTTCTCGCCATCCAATTACCTTATAAATATATATATATATGGTTTAATTAACGCACTAATTAATTCGGTGCCCTTTATAAATATTGTTTGTTAACTCCAAAGGCACCGAATTAATTTGTACACCTAGTGTATATATATATATATATATATATGCAGGGTGTCCTTTTATAATTGCATAATCCTGGAACTGTCGATAGGTCAGATCACGTCCTACTATATGCTGGAATTTCAGTTTAGTAAAAGTCTCACGGTATTCGAGATAAAAATCATCTGCTTTTGATTTTTCGAATGCCATTTCTACAAATTATAACTTTTCTTACCCGGTTTCAAAAATACTCTTGGTTATTTGTTTCCCCAAGAAAAGTCTTCTTTTAACCTTAAATGTTACGGAAACTTTATGAAAAGAGATCTTATGCAGAATTTTCATACAAACCGATTCGAACATCTGACTTTGATACCCTGCAGTGTAAAAAAAATGTACTACGCATGTCGTGTCAATTCCTTTTAAAAGTTGCTTAGTCATTGTCGATTCATATCATTTGTAGAAATGACATGCGAAAAACCAAAAGCAGATGTATACATACATATATATATATATATAATATTTATAATTAAATTAAATAATTTCATAATTCAAACAGTTATATTCATAATTAAATAGAGGGTCGGTGATTCTGCTCTAATTAAACGATTTTAATTCATGAACCGCTGTATATATATAAAATATACTGGGTGTCCCATTTTAATCTCACACCTCATTTATCTTGACAAATACTGCTCCAGCATTTAAAAAGAATCGTTTTCGGTTAAGAATTCAAAATGGCGACGTTAAGATGGCCGACATGGATAAAAAATGGGAATATGATTTTTTTCACTAAATCATCTGTCAGGCCAAAACGAACAACTTTTGTATGCATTTTTTTCATAAGCTCGACATTTTTAGGTTAGAACGCCATATTTTTATTGTTTCAGCGCTATCCAGAATATTCCACGAGGAGATAAAGTCTTTAACATCCCTAGCGTAAGTGTGCGTGTGAGTGTGAGTTTGCGTGGGTTTTCTTGCGTTTATTCGATAACCCAAACAAACCCAAACAAAGATTAGGTCTCCGCGGCTCGTCACTTCGGTTATCAAACAAAACCCCACTGTAAGTGTGCGTGTGAGTTTGTTTGGATTTGGGCGAAAACCCTAAAAGTTTGACTATACTCAGTACTTGATCGGAGCATTTTTTTTTTACGTAAATCACGTGTCAGATTAAAATGGGACACCCGTCATATTGTTTTTCCATCTGTGGGGAATTTCACGACAAGCAAATTAAAGCGCCCTTCTCGAGAACGTCGACTTACAGTAAAGAGAGTGAAGAGAAAAAACGAGACGTTTTTTTTTACAAAGACGAGAGTGTGCCTTACCTCTGCAGTTATACATCAGTACAAGCCTGGTGAAACTAATTGTACTATTGCATCTGTGTGCACACAACGAGTGTGTATATGCGTATACATGTTTGTGTGCTCCAAAAACTCATTTCCGTTGTGCCTAATAACCTCAAGATGCGACACCGTCCAGGACTGTGCTTAATATTTTTTCGCCTCACTGAGAGTCGGAGGAAAAGAGGGAAAAAGGGGGCAAGTCCTCTCCACACGTCCGGCATCTTGGTGAGGACAGTTCAGAGAAAAATAACGGTACCGTGGGTTGAATGCGGAATTTAGGGGTTAGGCCACAGTAACGGGTATAAAATCATGTGCGAATTAAATTAATTTTTTTCGTATGAAAAAGTAATTCACTCATAAAATTAATTATACATTTATTTAGTACGAATATCAAGCTGTTAGAAAGTTTTTTTTTTTCGACGTACCGACTACTAATATTTTCTTTTATCTTTTTTGGGCGCTCCGCGGCGTGACATTTGGCATCCACAATTTTTTACCTAGAATAAAAAACAAAAATTCTCGTCAATCTACATTAGAATGCCTAGAAAAGTACGTACGAAATTTAAAAAATATTGTTTTATCCAAAAGTTGTAGGTATTTGAACTTGAGAAATGAATTTTCAGTGAACATTTTGTTATAACTGCTCATAAAATGAAAAGTTTGCAAGAAAAAATGCAATTAGGAGCATAACTTTTAAATTTGAAGTAAATCGAGTGAAAATCGTTGAAGTTATTTGTCACGCCAATTTGAAAAAAGCTGTTTCGAGAAGTTTCGAGTAGTCGGCCATTTTGTACATCGAGAAAAAATATACATATTTTTTCTAACAGCTTGATATTCATATTAAATAGATGTGTAATTAATTTTATCGGTGAATGACTTTTTTCATACGAAAGAAAATTGTTAAATTTGCACATGATTTTATACCCGTTACTGTGGCCTAAGGCCTTAACGGTTTACACCTAGTTCAAGGCAATTCTTTTTTTGTAATGAGTGCAGGTTTAAAATTTTTTTTTTCATAGTAAAAGGTATCATTTCAAGTATCTTTGACAATTTTTTAATGGGCAATATTTATAAACGACGGAGATACAGTAAATTGCACAGACGGCTGTGCAAAAAAGCCGAAAAATAGTCACGTACGAAACTGCGTACCGGGCCGAAAAAAAATCATAAAAAATATTTCAAAAAAGCAAAACGAATCTGAAATTGTTCCCTTCAAAACGCCGTTCGGTAAATTTGGTTATCTTTGTTTTTGACGAATCTGTGTAACTTTTAGTGCGGCAAGAAATATCGACTGATGTATCCAAACTTTTGAGCGGTAGTGAATAGAGATAAAAAGGCGAAGAAGGCAGAGTCTAAGAATAGCAAAAAGCATGAGAGAGAGAGAGAGAGAGAGGGAGAGAGAGAGAGAGAGAGAGAGAGAGAGAGAGAGAGAGAGAGAGAGAGAGAGAGATGGTGACAGGAAGAAAAAAACAGACCGAGAAAAGAAATGACGGAGAAAGACGAACAGGAAAGAGAAATAGAGGAAAAGATCTGCATGGAGAGGATGAGCTACAAAAGAGAAACGTACGGAAAGAGTAACAGACACAGAGAAAGGGCCTGCAAGGGAGAAAGAAGGCGAAAAACATCCCCTCGTACGTGCAGAGGCCGGATGGTCCGGATTCGCCAGGTCTGAGAACTCAAGGGGTGCGTAGGATTGGGGTTGGTTCGTCGAGAGAATACTGCATTCGCGCGCAAGGGAGTCACTGTATTAAAGGGTTGCCGCGGCCAAGAAGGCTGCATCTCGTGCATATCAATAAGCCGTAGTTGAAGATCGCCCGCTATCATCGTTGTCTTTCCTCTTTCTCGTTCTTGGCCGTTGTCGTTGGAAAGGAAGACCGGGAAACCTGAGGGTCCGTGCGTCGCCAACTTCGCCTTGGCTTATTAAGGCCGCGACTTTCCTCTCCCTCAATTCCGCTCTATGCTCGTTCTCCACCCTCGACGTAATTAACGTTGCAGAGAAGAGAAACTCTCGACCTCATCCCACTTTCCCTCCTCTTGGATCGTCTTAAGACCCTCTGAGCCTGTTTAACTGTTAACAGTGACGAATTTGCAAACAAATAATTATGCGCACATATATATGCGCTGCGCCGACTTGGACAGAGTTGACGATTGAAGATTCGGAAGTCTCGCCAACAGCCGCCCTCACGAAAAATTCATTGGCCTGTGTAATTAGGATCGTGCCATCTTTGATCAACGTCGCGTCAATGTGGCATAGGGTAGACTTGCCTAAATCGTGGCCTCTGGGGACCCCGTTTCCCATTTGCAACACTTTCGATCACTGACAAAGACGCTTAGAGTCGTTAGTTGATGTATTGAGTTTTGCTGTGGAACATGAACTCATAATGAACAAGTCAGTGACGCATTTGGTGTGCTCACTGCAAAGAAATATTCCTAGTATAGGACTAAGGAAGATTGTTCCTTAATCGTAACAGGCTTGGGCTAAATCGTACTGGTAGGAGAACAAAAGTTGACAGAGCATTCATGATGGTGTGGAATGAATATCAGTAGCGAATGATGAAACATTTACTTTTGCAAGATGTTACGAAGCAGCTGCAGCATATTCTTATAATTGAGGCAACACAACAAGATTGACTAGTGGTTTCATTTGCATCCATCAGTCGTACCATATGACCCGCAATGTGCGACATACGATGGTGGCACGGTTCAGGCGGAGGTGCAATTGGAGCCAGTCTGCCCTGTAATCGACTATGCACAAGGCCAGGTTAGGTTTAAAGGTCACCCCTCTTAATCTGTAGGATTCAAAACCCTAAAAACGTCCATTGTGCCCTGGGCAGTCGGTTTTGCTGGTCATTGTTGGACCTCATGGCTTCCGTTGTTTTTGCAAGCACTTCAACAGCGACCCAGTCCATCTGAAAAAGACCCACGATTCCGAAAGTGGCTTTGGAATACTCGGCACCTTTGGAATATCAGTCCAGGCCTCGATCAGTGTCCCATTGCTCGCTCTAGATTGACTTCTAATGATTTTTGTCTCGTTCATTTGTGATTGCAGGTGATCCTGATGCCACACAGTCACACAGATCCTGGATGGCTGAAGACGTTCGAACAATACTATCACAGCTCGACGAGAGGCATACTCAATAACATGGTCACCAAGCTTCAACAATGGTCGAACATGACCTTCATCTGGAGCGAAGTTTCATTCCTGTCCATGTGGTGGGAAAGGTAAGAACAACTTCTTTACGATAGGCTATGCAGATAACTGGCCCAGTTTCGTATGACGTGGTTGATTAACGATAACTGGCGGTTGCCAGATTTCGCATCAATGTCAAATCTGTCAACTCATGATATATGGTAAAATATAGGCAGGGCTGCCAACGCTAATTGTAAACCTGGAACTTAGTGTACGCGTGTCTGACCTGCACTGACTTTCCTCACTCATTACCTATGCTGCGATCATCGCTATGTCGAACAGAGCTACGTCGAATGGTCCGACTATTATTGACCTTTTCCACTGCCCCTGTTCTTTCCGCACGTTTTTCCTCGTTCGCTTCGCCAATGGCGTGGAAAAAAACTCGCAATCTCAACTGCATTGTTAAGTTTGGGTTAAAAACTCCAAAGATCGTGACATAGGGAGATACGAAGGTATCGCTATGATTTTGGGAAAAAAATGTGGAGTGATAAAAAACAATTCGAGTTCGCACTTTCCAGCACGATGAGCGTTAGAGCCAAGTTCTGTGGTCAAATCTTATCATAGTGTCTCTCACGGTAGGTGCACGGTGAAAAAGGGCCCGGAAATGGGGAAAAGAGGATACTCATGGATAAAACGACGCAGGAAGTCGCGGGAGGGAAAAATGAAGTGATCGTTCGCTCTCCCTTAAACGTGCAAAGTAACGCTGAAGAGCAAAAGTGGCTATTAAGGGGTTAATGACGAGCAAAGTAAGGAAGTTTGCTCGTCAACGCTCACTCGGGTACTTAATTTTTGATAAGTAAATGTTCACCAATATTTTCCAACTTGTGCCCAATGACGATGCTGCGTGAAATCATTTTCTATCTTGTTCTTTAAAGTGCAACCGCAAATTTAAGGGAAAATGTATCAAGTAGGAACCTGAGATCTCGCGAAGGACACAAGGCTTTTTTGGGCAAGCGAAATGTTACAGAATCTGTAACAAAATAAACCCAAACATAAAGCTTTCAGATGAAACGACACTTGCTCATGTAAAACGAGAAGATTTTTTTACGATTCCGCTTTTGTGAATCATTGCAGGCTAAAAGAAAAATGAATTGAGCTTTTCGAGCTCAGAAGTGACAGGCTCCTCGTGCCAGACTAGACTGGACAGACGGAAAACAAAATGTTGCCGGAGAAATTCCTGTTTTTACTTTTTTGCAGTGCTGAACCCTAAAACGGGTGTCCTAAAACCGTAAAAAAAGTACCGAACTCTAAGAGAGTATCTTTAAAAGGTACTGTATAGTCAAATGGCGCCCTAAAATGGGACCGAACCCTAAAAGAGGAGCCTAAAAAGGTGCCGAATCCTGAAAGGATACCCTAAAAAGCTACCGATCCCTCAAAAAGTACCCTATAAAGCTACTGAAGCCTGCCAGGGTACCCTAAAAAGCTACTAAACCCTAAAAGGCTACCCTATAAAGCTACTAAATCCTCCAAGGATACCCTAAAACACTACCAAACCCTGTAAGGGTACCTCAAAAAGCTATTGAACCCACAGAGGCTACCCTATAAAGCTACTAAATCCTCTAACGGCACCCTAAAAAGCTACTAAACCCTAAAAGGCTACCAAACTCTGCATGGGCACTCAAAAAAGGTACTAAACTCTAAAAGACTACTCTATAAAGCTACTAAATCCTTCAAAGACACTCTAAAAAGCTACCAAACTCTGCAACGGTACTAAAAAAGCTAATAAACCCTAAAAGACTACCCTGTGAAGCTACTAAATCCTCCAACGGCACCCTAAAAAGCTACCAAATTCTGCAAGGGTACTCAAAAAAGGTACCAAACTCTAAAAGACTACTCTATAAAGCTACTAAATCCTTCAAAGACACTCTAAAAAGCTACCAAACTCTGCAAGGGTTCTAAAAAGCTACTAAACTCTAAAAGACTACCCTGTAAAGCTACTAAATCCTCCAACGACCCCCTAAAGAGTTAATAAAGCCCAAAAGGCTACCCTATAGAGCTACCAAACTCTGCAAGTGTACCCTAAAAAAGTACTAAACCCTAAAAGGCCACCCTATAAAGCTACTAACTCCCCCAAGGACACCCTAAAAAGCTCCCAAACTCTGCGAGGTACTCAAAAAAGCTACTCAACACTAAAATACCACTCTATAAAGCTACTAAATCCTCCACAGACAGCCTAACAAGCTACCAAACTCCACAAGGATACTCAAAAAGCTACTAAATCCTAAAAGACTACCCTTAAAGCTACTGAAGCCTCTAACGGCACCCCAAAACGGTACTAAACCCTAAAAGGCTACCCTGTAAAGCTACTAAATCCTCCAAGGACACCCTAAGAAGCTACCAAACTCTGCATGGGCACTCAAAAAAGGTACTAAACTCTAAAAGACTACTCCATGAAGCTACTAAATCCTTTAAAGACACTCTAAAAAGCTACCAAACTCTGCAAGGGTACTAAAAAAAGCTCCTAAACCCTAAAAGACTACACTGTGAAGCTTCTCAATCCTCCAATGGCACCCTAAAGCGCTAATAAAGCCCAAAAGGCTACCCTAAACAGCTACCAAACAGCTACCAAACCCTGCAAGTGTACCCTAAAAAGCTACTAAACCCTAAAAGGCCACCCTATAAAGCTACTAAATCCCCCAAGGACACCCTAAAAAGCTACCAAACTCTTCAAGGTATTCAAAAAAGCTACTTAACACTAAAATACCACCTTATAAAGGTACTAAATCCTCCACAGAGAGCCTAACAAGCTACGAAACTCCACAAGGGTACTCAAAAAGCTACTAAACCTTAAAAGACTACCCTTACAGCTACTGAAGCCTCCAACGGCAGCCCAAAAAGGTACTAAACCCTAAAAGGCTACCCTATAAATCTACTAAATCCTCCAAGGACACTCTAAAAAGCCATGAAACCCTGCAAGGGTACCCTAAAAAGCTACTAAACCCTAGAAGGCGACCCTATAAAGCTACTAAATTCTCCAAGGATACCCTAAAAAGCTACCAGACTCTGAAAGGCTACTAAAAAAGCTACTAAAGCCTAAAAGACTACCGTATACCGCTACTAAATCCTCGATCGGCACCACAAAAGGCTACCCTGTAAAGCTACCAAATCCTCCAAGGACACCCTAAACAGCTACCAGACCCGGCAAGGGTACCCTAAAAAGCTACCTAACCCTAAAAAGCGCAACCCTAAATAACTAGTCCGAAAACTGATTGTAGTTACAGTCGCATTTACACGTTCACATGCGTGCGCAGTCTTGAACGTCCGTTCGCCCGGAAGAACATCGAGTAATCTTCAGAAAGTGATGAGAGAGACCGAGAGTACGAGAAATGCGGGCCGACCGAAAAAGCGGCTAGGTAAAAGGGCCGGAAGCGTTTTAGCCGAGTCTACGGGAAAGGGAAGCATTCTCGGGTGTCGTGCGCATAAAAAAAAAAGAAAAAAATGTGGGAAGATGAAAAAAAAGGGCGGCAATGCGGCAGAAAGCGTTACGGCTTTTACGTCTGCACCGTTATCCCGAATCTTATCGTTCGTATCGCCCTTAACCATTGTTTGCCTCGTTCCGTTTGCGTTCTTGGGCTCCTTTTTCCACCGTCCCGGTATTAGACGACCGCGGTCGTTATTCTTGAGGGGAAGTGAAATAAAAGAATCGTCTTTTGCTTGTTACAGCGCTCATCCGACCAAGAAAATGGTCGTCAAGCGGCTCGTCAAAGAGGGTCGTCTCGAGATGACTACCGGCGGTTGGGTGATGACCGACGAGGCCAGCTCTCACATCTACGCCATGCTCGATCAACTCATAGAGGGTAAGCATTTTGTACCTTTCCACTGAAATAATGGAGTTCTAATATACAAAATGAACATAGGGTAAGTTCGGGGTAGTTGGCCACATTTCCAAGGATCCGTCAAAATAAAAGTACAGACGTTTCTTAAGGCCTTGGGCCACTCTAGAGGCCGAAAAATAGGCTTTTCGGGGATTTTTTTTTTCAGAAAAACTACAAAATAAAACGAGATTACAAAAAGGGTGTTTATCATACATATCAGTGACTGTATACAATAATTTTTTTGAAGCGATTAATTTCAAAATGGCGGCTGTGCAGTGTTATCCTAAAACTGCATTTTTTAAGTTGGCCGGAAACATACCTCAGACATTTTTCAACCGATTCACTTGAAATATTGAATATATCTTGAAAAATACATTGTCTATGGAAGTACGAAGGATTTTTTTTATATTGCATAGTTCATTTGTTATTAACAATTATCTGACGATTTTTTAGGCAAATTTTTTGAGAGTGAAAAATTCCATCAGATAATTGTTAATAACAAATTAACGATGCAATATAAAAAAAAAATCCTACGTACTTCCATAGACAATGTATTTTTCAAGATATATTCAATATTTCAGGTGGATCGGTTGAAAATTGTCTGAGTTATGTTTCCGGCCAACTAAAGAAATGCAGTTTTGAGATAAACGCTGCACAGCCGCCATTTTGAAATTAATCGCTTTAAAATAATTATTGTAAATAGTCACTGATATGTATGATAAACACCCTTTTTTGTAATGTCGATTTATTTTGTAGTTTTTCTAAAAAAAAATCCCCAAAAGGCCTACTTTTTCGGCGTCTAGAGTGGCCTAACCCCTTAACTTATCTTTATTTGTAATCAAACTTTGAACATTTAACTTTAAGATAATTTACGAAATTAAAACAAACTCCTAACAGATCAACCCTAAAATGACTATTATTTTTAAATCACTGTTGGCTATCTCTTCCGCAGTATTCGGGTGTGATGGCCATAGGAGTAGAGCTGAGGTGGCCAGTTACCCAGCAGTTTGCTCTCGGTTTTTTCATTGGTTTTATGTTTTGATTCTTCATTTTTTTTTCTTTCAGCCACATCTAGAACACATATAATCGAAATAAGTATAATTTTTGTGTACCCAAAGTTGGCACACTATCCATTGAAGCCAGTCTTCGAAGAGACGAGTTTCATAATAATTTTCTCCGCAACATTTTTTGTCATTGTTCTTATATCGTCTTTCTAAGGTCTTCCTAGGTATTTCGTAGGTCCTAGTGATCGCACGAATCGACAAGTCATCATTTTTTACAGCACTGCTACTTTTAATGATTCTTGAGTCCAGTTCCCGCGTGGAGCAATTGCTTTTCTCTTGTACTTATTAGACATCTAAAACAAATGTAGAAAAAATGAATTACTTGAACACATTACGACTAATACTGTGGCCATCATACACCGACTGCACGTGGTCATCTCTCCAAATCTCCCGGGAGAGATGGCCACATCTAAAATGGAAACAATTAGAAACAATACATGCGAAACCTTGAGGTTGTAACAAAGCACTGTTTGTGAACTATTCGAGAAATACAAAAGTGACCATTATATTACGAAATAACATCGCCACAATGTAAAACGTGAAACTTTCGAAAAAAATTAGCAGTAGACAGAATAATTAAAAAGGATGTTACTTACTTATCATTTTTTTGCCAAACTTTTGCTCGTACACTTGCACCTGCGCACGACGCGCAGCGAATTAAGGGGCTATACCAATGTGAACGCTGAAAATTTGGGTGATTTTCGGGAATTTTTTGGAAGAAAAGTACTCAATTAAATGTTACGAAAAATTAAAAATAAATTTGGCTATGTTTGACCTATATTACATAATTTTTTGATAGAAAAATATTGAGATCCAAGCAACTTATGCGCTGCCTTCGGAGGCCCCAAAAAAAGTTCCTCCACTGCTGACATTCCTCCAAAAAAAGTTCCTCCACTGACGGCCGACTGAGCAGCTGAAACCGAAAAAGGAAAAAATGTCGTAAACTGAAAGGTATTTCCTTTACAATGACGTAGGATTTTCGAAAAATATCAAAATCTAACAAAATGGCGTAGTTATGAAAAAACCTCTGTTTTCTTGCCTATAAAATGGTCGTTTTTTTCAATGCCAAATTGACAGTTTTCATCGAATCAAAAATATCCTACGTCATTGTAGAGTAAATATATTCAAGAGTAATTAGTTTAAATTTCAAATCAATCGGATAACTGCTCTTTGAGTTACAATTTTGTAACTCAACAAATTTGAAAAATCTCATTTCGAGAAAAACGCGTTTAAAGATTTAACTGTCGATTTTTGCAAGATGAAATGATATTGGTATAAATGATAATGATATTCTTGAAAGTATAAACTGTCGAAAAAGGCAAAAAAGAATCGATTTTTTTAAAGTGTCACACTGCTATAGCCCCTTAAGCAGTAACAGGTGAAATCTAGTGCGCGCTTCTATGAAACATTTCTATTGGCCATCTCTCCCTTATCGCCAACTCCCTCGGAATTACCCTACGTAGTTTCGGCGAAAAGCAAAATTTCGCAAATACGCAAAAAAAAAGATCGATCACCGCACCAGCGGATTTCGTCGATAAAACTTCTTCCCCCATGCACTATACGAGGGCAGCGGAGCGAAAAACTTTATTTTTCTCTCTCTCTCTCTCTCTCGCTCTTTTTCTCGTAATAAACCGTATTTCGTAATGCACCGATGATCGAGCGGTCCGCCTGTTCCGTCACTCTCGACATCCGAACTCCCTGGAGCTCTCTCCTTCCCTCGGAAGTGCCCTGTGCAGGTTTCTTCGCCCTTTGCCCTCTTCTTCCTCCTTCTCGTCTGCGTTGGAGCGGGTAAATAAGAGAAACCCAGATGGGGATCGAACGAGCAGAAACGAAACTCCAGTTGTACAGAATTCGATGTGGCTTCTGTCGTCGTGCCAAGAAGAGTTTGCGTTTCGACAAAGAAAACATATAATACGAAGATAAAAAAAAAACATGGTGGGCGGAGAAGAGGCGGAAAAGTGAGTGAAATATCGGAAAAACGGATGTGAGAGCTTACCAAAGAATATGTGGGGGAGGGAGGAGGGGAGATGGTTTGACTTCCGTCATATTTCATCGGAAAGTTGGTCCGCTAGTCTCGTTTCATCCAACTTGACAGTTCTTCATTTTCCTTCCTGGGTTTCGGCCTCTTTCGTCGTATTTTACGATACGATATATATATATATATATATATATATATATATATATATATATAGAGAGAGAGAGAGAGAGAGAGAGAGAGAGAGAGAGAGAGAGAGAGAGAGAGAGAGAGAGAGATGTGCATCGATCGCTAAATACACAAGACATTCGAGCACTTAGCACCGACACTTGTTGTCATTAACTTTTTACTGTCTCCGCCTTCATCTCTCGTTTGTCCATCGATTAACGTAAAAAAGAAAAATCCTGGCGACACTCGCGTCAACATCGCTGATCGACAAAGTGACTTTCATTCGTTTACATTGCCGCACACTAAAGCATCAATTTTGCTACATAAGTGCATGTATATGGATATAGATGTAAGTATTTTTATATACCAGGGCTAGAAGTATGAAACCGGATTTTTTTTTGTAAAAATTACACGTCTGTTGTTGGAAAATGATACAAAATATTTTGTTCAAAATAATCTCCATTGCTACTTATACATTTTTCCCACCTCTCCGGTAGTTTATGAATGCCACGCCAAAAAAAAAATCAGTTCTTCTTTTGAAGCGAACCAGTTGTAGAGCCATTTTCGTACATATTCATACGAATTGAAGCGTTGTTTAGCGAGAGCGTGTCCCATTGATGCGAATAGATGATAATCGAACGGAGCCAAGTGTCTGGAGAATAAGCCGCATGCGCTAGTATTTCCCAACTGAACGCCTCGATCGTTTCCCTGACTCGTTGTGCTGTGTGTGATGAAGCAAAATGACTTTGTGTTGCCTTTTTCCTGTCACGTCCTGAAGGGACGTGGGCATATATTTTTTGATTCCCTCCTTTTTTGCCTACGACAAGCGCAACAGCACGGGATAAGGGTAAAAAGGGGTAGTGCTTGGAATGAGTTAGAAATTAGGAAGTCATGCAGTGATTGGTATTTAGAAATAATCCGACGAATTTGTACAAACTTAACTAAAGGTTTATTACAAATAAGTGATCGGATGAATAAAGTTGCTTATACAGAAAAATTGACAATGAAAATAACTGTGAAGCCGGGGGGAAGCAATCGGATTAACATAAAATGAAATTTGTCGCTTACATTGGTCGCTGTGTTTGTGAGTGTAGCAGTGTGAAGGTACGCTCGCTCGCATGAGTATCGGTTGTCGCTCGCAGATAAGGGCCTCGTTGACGGACGCCACGCTTAGCGTTCGGAAAACGGTCACCAGCACCAGACTTTTGGGGCGCTGAGAGTGTTTATGTATATACGCGTAGTAAACAGCACTTGAACTATTTTATGGACTCGAGACCGCGAGAGTCGACGAAACTTTTGTACGACACTTCGGTCAAAACCCGAAGATGTATAATATTCAAAACTCTATGATATCGGTACTACCCTTCGAATTCTGTCAGAACAAGATTAACCCATTAACGCCCAAGAATCGCGATTTTTTCCTTCATTTTCAAGCCAGATTTTTATTATATTAAAAAAAAACATAAAAAATGAAGAGATACGTTCCCTAGTATTTTCGAGGGTGCTCTTTCAGAATCTGGGGTCAAAATCGGGTTTTGTCCATTAGGAAAAAAAATATGACGGCTTTTAAACAAAAAAAACAGGAAAAATCGATGACACTTTTTTTTAAAAAATTTTTTTCACCTCGAAGCCGTTGAAAAGTCCGGTTTTTTTTTCAACCATGGGTGCATAGAATAGTGACGATTGAACAATCAATTTTTTTAATTCGTCGTTGTCAACATTTACACCCCCAAAATGGCGCTTTTCACCCCCTGAGTGACACGAAAAATTTCACGCTCGGTGTCCCAAATGAAAAGTAGTTGGATTTGGACGAAAATTGGTACTCGGGGGTTTTCGAGGTCGCTGATTATGATTCTGCGCTCAAAATTCCGAAATTCAAAATGGCGGATCCAATATGGCGGACACAAATGTAAGAGTTCATTTGAATTGGATAAAACGTGGCACTCGGGGGTTTTCGAGGTCGCTGATTATGATTCTGCTCTCAAAATTCGAAAGCCTTTGGGTATTTAAAAACCTGAAAATACTAGGTATTTAAATACTCAAAGGCTTTCGAATTTTTAGAGCAGAAATTTAATAAGCGACCTCGAAAACCCCCGAGTGCCACGTTTTATCCAATTCAAATGAACTTTCGCATTTGTGTCCGCCATACTGGATCCGCCATTTTGAATTTCGGAATTTTGAGAGCAGAATCATAATCAGCGACCTCGGAAATCCCCGAGTGCCACGTTTTATCCAATTCAAATGAACTTTTGCATTTGTGTTCGCCATATTGGATCCGCCATTTTCAATTTCGGAATTTTGAGAGCAGAATCATAATCAGCGGCCTCGAAAACCGCCGAGTGCCACGTTTTATCCAATTCAAATAAACTTTTGCATTTGTGTCCGCCATATTGGATCCGCCATTTTGAATTTCGGAATTTTGAGAACAGAATCGTAATCAGCGACCTCAAAAACCTCCGAGTACCAATTTTCATCCAAATCCAACTACTTTTCATTTGGGACACCGAGCGTTAAATTTTTCGTGTCACTCAGGGGGTGAAAAGCGCCATTTTGGGGGTGAAAATGTTGACAACGACGAATTAAAAAAATTGATTGTTCAATCGTCTCTATTCTATGCACCCATGGTTGAAAAAAAAATCGGACTTTTCAACGGCTTCGAGGTGAAAAAAAAATTTGAAAAATAAGTGTCATCGATTTTTCCTGTTTTTTTTGGTTTAAAAGCCGCCATATTTTTTTCCTAATGGACAAAATCCGATTTTGACCCCAGATTCTGAAAGAGCACCCTCGAAAATACTAGGGAACGTATCTCTTCATTTTTTATGATTTTTTTTATATAATAAAAATCTGGCTTGAAAATGAAGGAAAAAATCGCGATTCTTGGGCGTTAATGGGTTAAGAAGTGAAGTGAATTTGATGGAAGATTTTGCGAGACTGAGATCTGAACGCGATGGAAACTGTTGGAAGACAATGATCTGAACGCGATGGAAACTGTTGGAAGACTGACTTCAGGAAGGAAGTCTTTCTTGATACGAAAATTAGGAGGGGATAAATTGTGGGAGAAGGAACTTTAAGGTTTAGCGAGATTGGTCGCGATATTCATGTTTCGCAGAATTGATCTCGATGATTTCTTACATAGAATTTGCACGCGTGGAAGGTAGGAGACCTTTGTCCCGTGTTTCGGCGAAAAAGAGTATGGGATATAAAGTTCGATATCTGAGACCTAAGCATTCGCATGGTTTGTGTTATGTCAATGTATGGCTCTGATGACTTCTCATATCGAGAAGTTTGTATATTGGACTACGCTGGGAGACCGAATGTCTTATTATTTAGCCGGAGTTATAAGTCCGGCGGTGCCGTCTAGTCTATGTTATGTTTAAATAATCTAGGGTCGAGGCTTCTCTTGGTCATCATGCGGATGGGACGGCGTAGGATTTCTGGAGTCTTTTGATCGAGCTGATGGTTGATTTTTCGTTCGACAGCTCTTCTTGGAATATGCGCCTGAGAACGTGTTCTTGTTGACAGCCAATGGGATAGGAAAAGTCGATGACTGTGGTGGTGCGGCTATCGTGTATATATCGCTGTTATTTGAATATGCGTGCGAAACGTACGCACTTTCTTTTTTACGCTGTTATTCGTCTTATTCTTAGATTTATACATTTAATAATAAGCTTATAAGGGCAAATGAGGATATTGGGAATAACCGAGAGAAGGCACATTCGCTAGGATGGAACATTCCATATTCTGGTCTTTCAAATGAATGGAGACGGCTTTCTACATCATATTCAATTGATCCGCGAGTTCTTGTTGACTTTGAGTATCATCTTCATCCAATAAGGCTTGCAATTCGTTGTCTGCGAACTTTTTCGGTGGTTTCCCACGCTCTCCGTTTCTCACGTCAAAATGACCACTTTTGAATTTTTTGAACCTCTCGAAACACTGTTTTACCAAGAGCATGTTCACCGTAAGCTTCGACAAGCATTCGATGCGATTCTGCAGCAGTTTTCTTCAAATGATAACAGAAAACCAATGCTGTCCGTAAATCGTAGATCGTAGGCACAAAACTCGACATGTTTGAGGTTATAGAAAAATATACCGGTGTACGGAACTTGGGTTGTTGTTTGTTGAAAATCTTCGTCAGCTATTAGAGGGAGATGATGGCGCTGCAGAAGCGGTCTTACGGTCCCTAAACTGATGGCTAGCACCATCTATAGGGAAATTCCAGTTTCATACCTCTACACCTGGTATATAGTGTTACGTTGCAAGAGTACATTGGGACGTTGAATAAGTTCTCGCTGTTTTCCAACAGATGGCGTTACCAGAACTGCGACCTCGTACTTCAAGATGGTAACGCATCTATAAAGAAGTACTATAAGCAAGCTTGAAATTCAGTCATATCGTCGAAGTGTAAACAACTTTTTTCTTTCATAGTGTTAAACATGCCAAATTTCGTGCAAAAAGAGTATGTTCAGGGAAGTTTACTGCCCTACTTTAATCAACAAAAATCTGCAGCTGAAGCACACAGAATTCTTGTTGAGACTTACTGCGATCATACTCTGTAGGAAACAGCATGCAGATATTGGTTTACGCGCTTCGAAAATAATAATTTTGATGTCGTGAAATGAAGGCTTTACTTCATGAAGACTCATGTTAGACTAGCTGAACTTGCAGGGTCATTAGGAGTTGATCATTAGGAGCTTTGAAATGTTTGACAGCATTGAGCATGAGTTTTTAAAAATAAAGCTTAACTTTCACAAAAAAAAACAGCGAGAACTTATTCAACGTCTCAATAGGCCATCCTAAAGAGTGTGTTAAGCCTGACGTTCAGTAGTCAGGCTAGTTGATTGGCAATCAAAAAGCATGGATTTGAATTCCAGCCCAGAGGCGCCTTGCTTTTTTCGAATTGTTCTGCTGACTTTCATTAAGGATTATGATGTGCATATGAACCGTGTATAGATGTGTAACCACCCATTCATGAGTAGAAGAAAATATAGTAGTTCGGTAGCGAATCGATAAACTAGTTTATTCAATGGCCCATTGGAACAGACGAGCTTGACCCATCTCTCGGCCAACAATCGGATTCCACACAGGAAGAATTCGGATAGATGCAATATATTAATCTATCCATTTTTTTACTCCTTCGAACGAATTGAAGTGCTGAGCGGTAAGCGCTGACTCCATCGACCGGAACGAATGGCAAGCGATGTGGGGGAGGGAGCGATGTCTAGGGAATATGGGCGGTGGGGGTAGAGTTTCCCAGTTCACTCCATCTAAGTACTTTTCAACTGCTTAGCAAGATGCGGCCTGGCTTTGTCGTACTGCAAAATCAACTTGTCATATCGATTCTTCCATTCCGGACTCTTCTCGTGCTCCCTTTAAACGCATCAGTTGCAGCTGACAAAGATCCCCAGTGATGGTTTCCGACGCTTTTAGCAGCTCGTATTACACGACATCCCTCTTTTGGCTGGTTTTCGGCGGTCCTTGTTGTCTATAGAGAAATCACGGCATTGGAAGCTGTGGAAGCACCCTTTGCACGTTGTACTCGATGGAGGGTGTTCGGCATACACTTCGTCCAGCAAACGATGCGTTTTCGCGGCCAATTTCTTTGCCAGGAAATAATGGAACGTAAGGTAACGGTACCAATGCTCGGACGGGCCCCACTGTTCGGACACTAGTTCGAATATTTCACTATATTAACTATATAATTGATAGGCAACGAAAAGTGACGCTAGCATTATATTCAGTCATAAATTATTGGGAAATTGCACGCTAATAATGAATTTTAGTAGTAAAATTGACGAGTTATGTTAACGAGTCCGCGTCAGTCATGTCATGAATGCACGTTTCTAAACCGAAGAGCTAAGGAGTTGCGATAATTTGTGATAGCAATAGAGGTTTATTTTTTATCGATTTCTAGACTAGACTAATGATCAATAGAAAGCGAATCGAACCGACTTTTCGACACCGTCGTTACATTTTGGTTTGGATAAGGTTTTATATAATAAATTCAGCGTCTCATTCATTGGGACATCTATCCCACGCATGTACCACGGTCGAATCTCATGTTCGATTACTGGTACGAGAGAACGTAGTCGCAGAGACCGAATCGCCGGACGCCAAGCGTTGACAGCTCGTTTCGCTGTGTACCTCGCGATAAATGATTTATTAAGCTTAGTTTGTGATTTTGAAAAAAGCAGTGAAGAAAAAGATAAAATCAGTTGGCAAGTACACATGTCCCATATTTAGATAATATAATAGGTAACGTAACTAGTCGCGGCGCAAACAAAGTTTGTGGTTATGTGGTTATAAGGACGTGTCCCATAATTGGGACATGATGTTGTCCGAACATAGGTACGTAACACTAACAGCTGTCCGAACATAGGTACGTAACACTAACAGCTGTCTGAAAACAGGTACATTTGATACTATTGAACATTTATATGTACAACAATAAGAATATTTAACTTTCCGGCAGTTATTGTATGTGTTTTGAAAACTAGAACTTACGAGCTTGACGTTAGTTCCGGTCATTTTTGTTTTAAACGGTCCATAAATGAATAATAAACCCTATAATCTAAGGATGCTCTTAACCGTCCGAGCATTGGTACCTCTACCTTAACTTCCGACGAACGTGACTCATTTGGAACAAAACTAGTCTATGTAAAGACAATTCAAATAGATGATGTGAACGCATCGCCCGAATGTCACCCATGACGTTTTAGCGGGACTCTATGAACCCATCATCGTTTGTACTGCCAGCGTTTAATTCGCGAAAATAGTGTACCTAACGCCATCTATTTCCAGTTGACGGCTTCATATGCAACTACCTAGCAGGTATGTGAATGGAGCCCTTTGCCACTCAAATTAATCTCTGCACCTCTGTCAGGGTTCGTTCGGCGCGTATCCTGCTCCAGTTGCGCTGTCAATATTCTATGGAAATTAGAATGTGATATACAGCAGAGTCATATCGAGTGAACACATTCGCGTTCCTCGTTATATTCCAACTATTTCGAGAGATGTGAGATATGGAACATCGAGATTCCCGCGTGCGCTGACTTCTACGGCCATCTGCAATTATAATGTAATCATCAGAGAGTGGAATTATTCTGGTCTCCCTCTCTCTCTCTCTCTCTCTCTCCTCCCCTCTCTGTTTATTCTCTCTCCCAGCCTTTGTATTCCGCCGACAGTCGATGTTCTCCCGGCATCAGCGAACAAACCATTTAGAGAGATTTCCGTTTGAGCATTGCGATAATGAGTTTGCTGCCCTTTCCGGAAAAACTCATCTACAAACCGATACTAGAATTTTAGGGAATGTTAGAATATTAGCGAGATTCTTTAAAAGATGGAAAACTGAGTGATCCAATACATCAACGTTAATTGACGTGCACTAGTCTCGCTTCTACCCCTAATACATCACCATCCATCATTTTATCCGTTACCGGCGCATCCCACAGTCAAGTGTCCAACAATCAAACAAGTCTCCATGCTTCATTAGCACTCAATGCTCGACGAATTGTGACCCGAAGCTGTGCAATGCAGAAAGTATAATGAGCCGTCTTTCACGCGGATAGACATTCTTGATCGAATAAAGATATCGTAATCACGATCCATTCAGATTCACATCTTGGATAGCATGGCCGGGTACGTATCAGAGTCGCAGCTTGTTTGGGTTCTTGCACTCGCCCGTGGAAGACGACACGTGGGTGATAGTACATTCAAGTAGTCAAAGGAAGAGGAGGAGAGAGAGTAAAAGAAAGAGAGAGAGAGAGAGAGAGAGAGAGAGAGAGAGAGGGAGCAATGTGCTATTTCCACTCTCGCTCTCTCCTTCTCTCTCTTCATACATGTATATATATAGAACATTCGACGTCCGACCATCCCTTACCGTGTATCTCATTTGCATCGGAATAGTCGGCCGTCTCATCTAACACGCGCGCGCACCCAGCATATAACCGGCCGAAATTTCCCGTCTTGTTTTCCCAAGTCAAATACCAAAACCCGACCCTTTCCTCGATAGCTTTACTATACAGGGTGAGGCACATAAAGTGTTACAGAGCAATAGCACTCAAACTATTGATACTGGACCACCCTAATTTTTTATTCGAGGAGGCGCTGAAGCTACCTCAAGGTCAACTTCACTTTTTTAAATGGAATGGTACATTTTTTCAGCCATCTTGTGGAGCATCTCAAGCCGCATAAAAAACATCTGGCGGTCAGAGTCGTTCAAGGTCATTCAAGGTCACCAATTTAGATTTGTATCGCCGATACTGACCTTGAATGACCGTGAACGACTTTGACACCCTAATGTTTTTATGCGGCATGGGGTGCTCCACAAGATGGTTGAAAAAAATGTACTATTCCATCGAAAAAAGTGGAGGTGACCATCACTGTGCGTCAGCGCCTACACCGAAATAGAAAAAGAAATTGGTCGCATTTGATGGCCCCTACACACTGTACAACTTTTGTTTGGAACATTTTTTCGTGACGTCGATAATTACCGAGTTATTTCGGGTGGCAGAGATAAGAGGGACACCCTGTATATCTGTGGGTGTGTGGTACTCGGAGCGACATAGCTCTACGTACAGTCTTACCCTTAAGGCCTTAGGCCACAGTAACGGGTGCAAAATCATTTGCGGATTTAACAATTTTTTTCGAATGAAAATGTGTTTCACTCGTAAAATTAATTACACATCTATTTAGTCTGAATATCAAGCTATTAAAATTTTTTTTCCGACGTACAAAATGGCCGAATACTCGAAACTTGTCGAAACAGCTTTTTTCCAATTGGCGTGACAAATAACTTCAACAATTCTCACTCGATTTACTTCAAATTTAAAAGTTATGTTCCTAAATGCATTTCGCAGAGAAGTACGTGCAGAAGTTCTGATTAATCGAAACCTTTTTATTGTATGAGCAGTTTATGAGCTGCGATAAGGAAATTTTTCACTGAAAATTCATTTCTTAAGTTCAAATACCTACAACTTTTGAATAAAGCAATATTTTTTAAATTCCATACGTACTTCTCTAGGTATTCTAATGTAGATTGTCGAGAATTTTTGTTTTTTTTCTAGGTTAAAAATGGTGGATGCTAAACGTGACGCTGCGGAGTGCCTAAAAAAAGATAACAAAAGAAAATATTAGTAGTCGGCCATTTTGTACATCGAAAAAAATATATATATTTTCTAACGCCTTGATATTCATACTAAATAGATGTGTAATTAATTTTATGGGTGAATCACTTTTTAATACGAAAAAATGTTACATTCGCACATGATTTTATACCCGTTACTGTGGCCTAAGGCCTTAAACATTTTTTTTTTGTTTCTTTGCAAATCGCATTCTTCTACGCAATAGAAAATGTACTTTTAGTATAATAACGCAGCTATCTTGTGAATGTAGACTTTTTTAAAATTTCGAAAATTACACAAATGCCAAGGTGTAGAATAAAAATGGGATTTTTGACTACGACAAACAACTTCAATCATTTGTTGTCAGCAAATGGATAAACATATAAAAAAACGTCCGCTCATACGATAGAAAATGTTATAAACTATTCACTGTCCGAATTCGAAGGGACTCGGACGGTTAGATTTTGAGTTACAACGTACACCGTTTCATTGGATAGTTTGGAGGAAAACCCTAAAGAAAAAGGGGTAGACCGCAGTGCGAAGGTTCGCGGTAGCGCATTGGGCTATCTTCAAAAAAATCGTCATAAATCGGTCAAATTTTGGAATCTTTAAAAAAACCCTTATCGAAAATTAACATTAAGGGGCTACATCTACCTAGAGGCCTGAAAAAACGCTAAATTTCGAATTAATTTTCTGGGAAACGGTTGGTCAAAAGGAAACGCATTTTTTTAACACTACGGTACACATATTAGGAGCCTTCAAGAAAAATTACCAAAAAGTACAGAAAAACAACAAAAAAATGGCCGCCGGCAGACAATGAAATTTTTTCGCGCCGTTTGGCAGTGGACACTTTTCAGCTTAAACGGTCCATCTGAAATCTGAAAACCAAACGGGTTATTCAAGTTAATAACAATTACGAGTCGTTGACGATCGTCGATTTTTTAAATCATACTTTTTAACAACTTAGTCACGAATTGAAACTCGAGCATACAAAATCCATGGAAAAAGTCGTCATTTTTACGTAAGTATTAAAAAATGAAGATCGATTTGAAAAAAGTGAGATCGTCAACGACCTTTAAATGTTTCTCGTCGTATCTCCTGTCAATTTGAAAACAATCCATCAAGAGGTTCTCGAGATATCATGTCCACCGACATTGAAAACAGTGTTTCAAAAAAATCGCGTTTAAAAGTTCGAAGCTCTACCTCATTTAATTTCAGGAATATTTAAATGAAAATTTCAAGCAATATACCTGAAAGTCGATACTATTGAATGAAAATATTTTTTGCCAAATGCAAGTTTTTTATCCACCTAGGTAGATGTAGCCCGTTAAGCTCCTAGACTATAGAACTACATCAAAAAGCCGTTCCGGAAATTTCGAGTTGACGCCGCAACCGACGAATTCACAAGGAAAGGTCGCGAGATCGAATTCTCCGTTTTCGACGAAATTTGGCATGTTTGTAGAATGGGCAAGAATAGGCGACGCGTATTTTTTTATTTCTGCGGAACCCGATTTTTAAGGGATGAAACGCACCCTCGAAAATAGGGGTGTGTTTCGTTTTTCGTCGATAACGTTTTAACGGTACAAGGTATGAAAAAATTTCAAATTGCAACAACGTTTATTTTCCCGTGTACTATACATTGGTGATGAGAACGATGCAAATTGCAACAAAATTCTACCGAAAAACGAAAAACACCCCTATTTTCGAGGGGGCGTTTCACCCCTTAAAAATCGGGTTCCGCAGATATAAAAAATACGTGTCGCCTATTCTTACCCATTCTTACAAACATGCAAAATTTCATCGAAATCCGAGAGTTCGACCTCGCGACCTTTCCTCGTCAGACATTCGTCAACCCCTATTTAGGATTAAGAGGTCTTCTCACCTTAGACGTTAAAAAAGGCTATTTTCATGAATTTTTTGATAGGTTTATATTATAGATATTGATATACAAGTTGTGACACTTAATAAATGCACTTTCGAAAAACATTAAAAAAAATGTTTTTATGCATTCATGTAAAACAAACTTTAAACGCGTTTTTCTCGAAACAACGGTTTTCGACGGCTTGATGATAAAATCGTCAAAACTAACGAACCAATCCTTGTAAAATTCTAACCACATATTCTTTACAAATATAGCGCATGCCAAGGACTTTTAAAATTTAGATATTTACTTTTTTCGCCAAAAACGGTGAAAAAATGTTTTTTTTTTGTTTTTTCGAAAAATGTCCGCCGTTTGTTATTTTTGCATATATCAAAAATCGGATGATCCATCTCCGAGATTTCATCAACAGCGCAGAACAACAATTTTTTTTAAATTTTAATGCATTTTGAAAGTGTATTTATTAAGTGTAACAACTTTTATATCAATATCTACAGAGTGTCCCAGAAGTAACGTACGCCCTTCTAGCATCTGGTAGGATAAAAAATTACGAAACGAAAAGTCCTCAGTTAGTACAGTCGTGCTGTCGCTGAAAAAACCCGGAATCGGAGAAAATTAGAAGAAGGCTAATTTTTTGACAGGTGATTTTGTAGGTGCCACGGGTGCTAAATCCAAGTTTGCCTAAAAATCGGGGTGTAGGGTTCTTTTTTAGGGGATGAAAGGAGATGGGGGTGGATTAATGTCAAACTACAACCCCTACGAGCTCGGCGCCGTGAGACAAAATGTTGAGAAAAATACGGGCTTTAGTTTTGTCCACAGCGCCGAAGTCGTGGAAGTTCATTTTGAGGGTGAAAAAGTGGGGTGAAACTTTGAAAAATCGGTTTTAATTCAATAACTGTTTAGAAAAAAATCGTACGTTTTTTGTTCAAATGGGAACGTTGTAGCCCTTGAAAAGACGCGTCGATCAAAAACTCAAAACCAATTGGTTTTTCGAGTATGGTTCAAATGTACGAAATGTAGAGAATAATTTTCTCCATATTTTCGTTGCTATGGACCACCCTTGAATTTTGATTTTCCAACCCCTCTCGGGGGTTGAACATTCAAAATGAAATTCTGGGAAAACTATTTACGGCACGAATTCGCCGCCGTGGAAGAATTTGTAGCTTGAACACTCAGCTACATTTTTATCCACAGCGCCAAACTTGTATCTCTTTAGTTTCGGTCAATAGTTTTCCCAGAATTTCATTTTGAATTTTCAACCCTTGAGAGGGGTTCGAAAAAGCCAAATTGAAAAGTTGTGCATAGGAACGAAAATATAGAGAAAATTATTCTCTACATTTCGCACATTTGATCCATCCCCGAAAAATCGATTGTTTTTGAGTTATTCAATAAATTTTTTTTTGATAATTCTTCAACAATTCTTTTGGGGGTGAAGATATTATTGGAGAGGGTTGATAGAATACTCGATCGACGCGTCTTTTCAAGGGCTACGACGTTTCCATTTGAACAAAAATTGTATGAATTTGTCCTAAAGAGTTATCGAATGAAAACTGATTTTTCAAAATCTCACCCCACTTTTTCATCTCCAAAATGAACTTCCACGACTTCGGCGCTATGGACAAAAATAAAACTCGGATTTTTCTGAACATTTTGTCTCCCGGCGCCGACCTCGTGGGGGTGGTAGTTTGACATTAATCCACCCCCATCTCCTAAAAAAACCCTACCCCCCGATTTTTAGGCAACCTTGGTTTTAGCACCCGTGGTCACCTGTCAAAAAACTAGCCTTCTAATTTTTTCCGATTCCAATATACAGCACGACTGTACTAAGTCATTTTTTTATGAGACGCATAGACGTCCCCCCTATCGCATTCCCCTATCCCTCCCCTCTGCGCTGCCTTTCCGCTGTAGCGCGCACCTGATTGGCTATTTATTTTAATTCATAATTAATTGTCTATGCATCTGATAAAAAAATGACAGAGGATTTTTCGTCTCAGAATTTTTTTCCCTACCAGATGCTAGAAGGGCGTACGTTAATTCTGGGACACCCTGTATAATATAAACCTATCAAAAAAATTCATAATAATAGCCTTTTTGGGATTTTTTCTTCAGAAAAACTACTAAATTAATTGATACTACAAAAAGGGTGTTTATCATACATATCAGTGATGATACAAATTTTTCACTTTCCAAAAATTTGCTTAAAAAATCGTCAGATAATTGTTAATAACAAATGAACTATGCAATATAAGAAAAAAATTCTACGTACTTCCATAGACAATGTATTTTTCAAGATATATTCAACATTTCCAGTGAATCGGTTGAAAATTGTGAGTTATGTATCCGGCCATCTTGAAAAATGCCGTTTTGAGATAAACGCTGCACAGCCTGCATTTTGAAATCAATCGCTTCAAAGAAATTATTGTATACAGTCATTGATATGTATGATAAACACCCTTTTTTGTAATCTCGATTTATTTTGTAGTTTTTCTGAAAAAAAAATCCCCAAAAAGCCTATTTTTTCGGCCTCTATAATGGCCTAAGGCCTTAATGTATTCGGCAACCATGCTTGATTTTCGAAGCACACACACCCGTGTCCATTATCCTTAGCAAAGAAGAAGGATCAAGCTCCCATCTAATAATAAAGTACGTGCTCAAACTACCTCAACCATGTGGGGGCAACGTGGGCGCCCACGTTGCCCAATTTGTCTCTCCATAGCAGTGCGATCGTACAACGTTCTCGTTACTCAGTTGCCAGGAATAGGACGATCTTGCGATCAAACTTTCATTGCTCCATTCTCGCGGAAAGGACGCGAAGAATCGGAAAATATTCATATTCCTCGTTTTTGAGGATGAGAAACTGAGGAGGGAAAAAAAGGAAAACGCTACCGCCTACGGAGTAGTAGACGTCGTTGCATGCATTTTTCAGACGCAATTTCTCGCTTCCTCGGGAGAATAAGAACGGACGGGACGTAAAAATGGACGTTTGCAGGGCGAATTGGCGGGCAGGAAGGGCAGGGGAGAGGTCTCTGCGTCTTCGTACCGGCGCGTTTCTTCTTCTGTCTATTATTTCGAGGGAGCTTGTTCACGAGAGTCGAAGAAGTAAACCTAGAAACGCCCGACTTGCGGGACGAAACTTTTTCGCGTATTTATTATTCTTCGAAGTTAATGTTGAAAGATGGAAATGTGGATTTTAAATAAATATACATATACTTATATATATATATAAGTTTCGGAAAAGTCGACCAGATAGATTTTTTTGCAAATTTTTTGCTTTGAAATGTATTTTGTGAAAAAAACACATTTTTTGGAAAAAAATGTGGTATCTTATTTTGTATTTTTTTTTTTTTTTGTAAAACAACTTAATAAATTTAGCGTTTTTGGCCGCAATACCCATCGTGGTAAGATTTTTCTTTCTATTTTTTTACCAAATTGAAAAATTTGTATTCCTATTTTCCAAAATGTAGTTGTTTCCTACGATGCAATAATGACAATTCATGAATTCTATAGTTAAAAAATGTAGTGTACAATTTCGTTTTCAACAATGCCTTGCTAAAAAATTCTACAAGTAGCATTGGAATTTGTCCCTAAAATGATAAAAAATTATTGGAATGCCTTCTTAATATGTTAACATTATATAAAGAGTATTGGATATCATAGAATCAACCATTTAAAGTAATGTCATCATACGAAGCAGCAACATTTTGCAAAGATTGAGAAGACAAAGTTTTCCATTTGGAAAAAAAATAGACAGACAAATCTTACCACGATGGGTCTTATGGCAAAAAGTGCTAAATTTATCATCTGTTTTGTACGAGAAAAAAAAAATCGAAAATAAAAAAGGTCGAACTTCGAAAAATTCATGTTTTTTTTGCAGAAAACTAGAAAATCATATCGAAGATGACTGAATATTTTTTCAATATTTTCGTTCATAAAGTACATTTCAAAACGAAAAAAAATATCTCATTTTGTCACTTTTTCAGAAAGTTGTGAGCATTTGAAAAGAAAACGTCGAATTTTCAAAAAAATCTCTACATTAGTTCGATTATGTTTAAAAAATTGAAAAAAATCAAGCGTTTTTAGAAGGAAATATTAACATACTTAAATTTTAGCCAAATCAAAAGGGATCGGATCTAAAAGTGGTTGATTCGGCGTGGAATGCCTCATGTACATCGATGTTTTGAGTTGTCCGTAAAGTTCTTGCCGATTTTCTGTAGCTGGCACATGGAAAAATCGGCACAAAGTTTCCGGGCGATCCAACAAATTTGTTATTCAAATTTTTTCTTCTGCCGAGGATATTTTTTTACTTCTCTCGTCCTCTATCTTTCTCTCCTTCTCTTTTATCATCGCTTGGTGGCCATTGGACCATTGATATTTACACATCTCCTCATTATTTTTCAATCCTCGCTCTCTTTCTGTATCTCTCTCTCTCTCTGTCTCTCTTTCTTTCAACTTTTATTCATGCACTTTGTCAGGCAAATTTGATTAAACGCCTTTAGTAGTTTTTGCACACGAGCGCTCATCTCTCTCTCTCTCTCTCTCTCTCTCTCTCTCTCTCTCTCTCTCTCTCTCTCTCTCTCTCTCTCTCTCTCTCTCTCTCCTCTCCCTCTCTCGCACACTCTTTGTCGCCCAAGAAAAAAAACCAAAATGTCCCATGACAGTCTCATGGTGAATCATCATTAAAACTGCACCGCGTTGTATGAAAAAAGAGGCAAATGAAAACAAATAAAAAAACCTCGAAGGATATAAGGATTAACGCTGCAAGTATAATACAAACGGAATAATACACTAGAAACTTTTGCGCCCTGGGACGTCGAGTATCCCATCGATTTTTTCTTATCTCTCTGAAAGCATAAGAATAAGGGATGATAACTCCTGTTAGAAGGATATCTGCTGTCCTCTCTTTCTCTTTCTCTCTATCCCTATTTTTAGTTGTCTAAAATAGTCGCACGATTCTTTCTTGTGCTCGTAAATTCAGAATAAACGAGGTGGGAAAAGCCCCAAAGTAAAGCTACACCGAGTTTCGGAAAAGGAGGATTAGCTCTCTCCTGTGCATGCATGTGCTTCCGTGGCTGTGAGTACTCGTGTAAATGTGCAAATGCGGATGTGTGCGAATTGTGGGAGACTTTCGCGGACACACGACATCCGTTTTATGACTCTCGGCTGATTAGATCCTCGACGATTGCCGGGTGAGATTGGAAAATGTCCAGAGTTCACGACCGTTTTATTAGCGACGGAAAAATTAAGCCCTTTTGGAAAACTAGCTCAATGTGTATATATATACTAGGGTGGTTAATAAAAAAAATCGCGGCACTCAACGGAAAATGTTACTGCGTTATGAAAAAGTAATGCATACAAACTTTGCGAGGTCTAAACATTTTTTTAGGTAGTGCTCAAACGACTTTTAATTTTTCTTGCTCGAGTTTGATTTTTCCGCAAATAATTTTTTTTCAATGCTGCCCACTCCAATCGTAATTTTTTTAACCTTTTGAAATTTATGCAATGTTGAGAAATTCCTATTCCGGTTTCGCGTCAAATATTAGTTATTTTGTCGATAACGTTTTGTGTATTCTCTCGAACAGAAAATATAAGAGTATTATGATGGTGAAAGAGTAGACTTAATGCTTCTCTATTCGTGGGTAATTTTTGCTCGACAAATTCTTCGATTTCCGACCCAAAAAGACAAATTTCGGCACTTTCCCTATCGTCCAAACCCACGATCATGTTTTACATTTTTATTTTTACAGTGACGTACCTCAATACAGCAACTACTGGAAACGGTCAAATGAATCGCGAAAAGAACTCACGGACAGTCAGAGAAACAAAGGTGCAGTAGCGTTAACAGCGCCGCGATTTGTACTTAACTTTGAATTTGTTTTCTTACTCCGAAAAACACGCACTTGATGCTGATATAATTTTCACAACCGAATTACGTATATTGATTCTTAAGGAGCCAGTCCACTTTGGAGCCACGAAAAAAGACTGTTTTCCCGATTTTTTTGAGGATTTTATAAAAGATATGAATATAAAAGTTTTTGGGCTTGAAAAATAAAGTTTTGAAATGCGTAAAAAATTCTAATTCATTTTTATGCATTTTTAAGTACAAAAACTGTAATTTAACGTAACGTCTCAAAAATAGGTGGGCTAGGTAGCTCCATCGAAACTCAGCAACGGCTTGTCTGAAAGAAAAAAATCAAAGTCCATGAGATTCAATATGACACCAGCTACAAAATTACGCTCGGATATAAAGTTTTATCAAAAAATAAAAAAAAATGATAGATGAAAAACGAAAAAGTTTAAAAAACGCGTTTTTCGCAAAAAATAGAGTAAAAATCCAAAGTTTAAAACCATCGAGGGTTATCTTGTTGCGAATCATGTTTATAATATGTGGTTCAAATTTCAAGGAATCGGTTTATTAGTTTTAGAGATACTGTGGAGGTAGATTTTGAAAACGTTTTTTCGAGAAAAACGCGTTTGTAGTTTATAAAAACTCCAACCTAAATTCAATCGGCAATTCCTGCACCGTACAAAATCCCTTCTGATTGCTCATCATCGTCGATTTCATCAAGTCGTGCTTGCTTTCGATTTTTTGAAATTTTCAAAGTGGACTGGCCCTTTAATCAGCAAACACAAATTGTTTATGGTAAAAAAAATATTTAAATACAAATTGTGCATTGTTACAGAAAAAATTGAATCAAAACTTACATTGGATCACGCACTAACATTTTCTGCATCGAGATAAAAAAAACTAATACTCCGATAATCACGAAAAAAACATGAAGTAGGCGTTTGAGCACTAACTAAAAAATACTGTAGAACCCTCAAATTTTGCAACACTTTTTTTTCCTAACGTACTTCAATTTTCCGTCGAAAAAAAATATTTTTTTTAACCACCCTAATATATATACACACACATATAGTATATATCTGAACTAAGTCATTTTGAATTTTGGACCAGAAAAGTTTTTTTTTAACGTCCTCCTTTGAACACTAAAAGATTCATTATATTCAATACTTGGTCAGATCAGTATTTTTCGAGATAAATCAGGTGTCAGATTAAAATGGGGCACCGGTATATATATATATATATATATATATATATATATATATATATATATATATATATATAATGGGGTTGAAGTTTGCATCGTTGGAATGCAACGAAAATTCTTTTCAATTTCTCATTTTCATTATTGTCCAAAATCCTATTTTGCAAATTTTGGTTGTAGATCGCTAAACAAAAATCCTTAAAAATGTTCGCGTCATTTTCGCAGCTCAAATCTGGCAAAGGAAATTCGGGAAGTAAAAAGAAATCACTCTCGTTGCATTCCAACGATGAAAACTTCAACGTCATTCATATTATTAGTTGGGATATATATACACGCCTGTGTATGAATGTGTAATGGCTATTAGATAAAATTACGTTGCTTTTAATAAATGGAAGTGCCTTCGGTTTAATCGAAAATTGAAAGATTTCTCATTTATATTGGAATTAAAAGGAGTACAGACCCACACACACACACACATACATACATATATATATATATAGTTATAGAAATATCCATATATATATATATATATATATATATATATATATAATTTTATTTTATTTTATTTTCCCCTATTTATCGGAAACTCGTGCTCGTAAAACACGTTATTGCATCGTTATACGTATACGGTATATGTAGGATGTGGGAAAGAGTTGCATGAAGCTGACCTACATTTGGAATCATAACTCTCCCTTGGTAGCCCCTGCGATCGTTCTGAGAGTCGCCCAATTTATTGCCTTTAAAATGCCGAAGCTCCACCGGGAAACCGAGAAGGCGATAGAAGCAAGAGAGAACGAGAGCGAGAGCGAGAGAGAGAGAAAGAAAGAGAGAGAGAGAGAGAGAGAGAGAGAGAGAGAGAGAGAGGGTGAGAGGGAGAGATTGAAGCAGCAACCGCGCAAAGGTTCACGAAACCTTGAAGAAACCCTTGAGAATCCGGGATATGATGCAGAGCTTTAGCTGAGATACACGATCACAAAAATTTAACAATAAAAGGGAAGACACGAGTGCGGTGCTCCCGAAGTTTTGGGAAAGTTACTCCACTCCAATCTACTTGTTACTTAAGCTGGCTCGTTGGAGCAAGGTGGGTGGGGGTTCATTTTGTTCCCGATAAAAGTATCGTTCGGATTATAAGATCGCGATTGCTGATATCGGGTTATGTGAAAATTCTGTTTTCCCAATGCAGCCGGTTAAATTTTTCGGTCATACGTGTTTCCCAGGAACTTTCCGATTGCGTGAATTGTATTTTTTTTACTGAGAGTAAAAATGTATTCTTATAAATACAATATATTTGTGAAAATACAGTCTTCTAAATATATTCTTCTTTTCCTAAGAGTATTTTTCTGAGAGTATTTTTGCTCCTAAGAGTATTTTTCTAAGAGTATTTACGTTCATAAAAGTATTTTTCTGAAATCATTTTTGTTTCTAGAGGATTTTCATAGAGAGTGTTTCTCTTCCTAAGAATATTGTTCTAAGAGTATTTCTCCTCCTGGTAGTAATTTTCTGGGAGTATTTCTGCTGCTAAGAGTATTTTTCTAAGAGTATTTCCCAAGAGTATTTCCCTTCATAAAAGTACTTTGCTGAAGTCATTTTCGTTTCTAAGAGTAATTTTTTAAAGAGTATTTTTCTTCCCAATAATATTTTATCCAATAATCCAATCCAATCCAATCCAATAATCTAAGAGTATTCCTCTTTCTGAGAATATTTCCTTCCCTAGAAGTATTTGTAAAGAGTATTTATCTTCCTAAGACTACTTCTTTTTATAAGAATAGTTTTCTAGGAGTATTGATTTTCATGAGAATAACTTTCCAAGAGTAGCTCTCTTGATGAGACTAATTTTCTAAGGGCAGTTCTCTTTCTAAAAGTGTTTCTATGAGTATTTATTTTCACAAGAATAATTTTCGAAGAGTATATCTGTTCTTGAGAAGATTTTTCTAAGTATATTTCTATTCCTCAGAGCACTTTTCTGGAAGTATTTACATTCATAGGAATAATTTTCAGAGAATATTTCTCTTCCTAAGAGTATCTTCTAAGAGTATTCCTGTTTTTAAGCATATTCTTCTGAGAGCACTTCTCTTCCTAAGGTTCCTTTTCCAAGAGTATTTTTTTATAAGAATAATTTTCTAAAAGTATCTATTTTCATAAGAATGATTTGGCGCGAGTAGTTCTTTTCCTCGTAGTACTTTTCTAATAGTATTTCTTTTCGTAAAAATAATTTTCATAGAGCATTTCCCTGTCTAAGAATATTTCTCCATCTAAAAGTATTTTTTTAATAGTATTTCTCTTTCTCAGAGTATTTCTCGTCCTACGAGTATTCTTCTACGATTATTTCTCTCCCTAAGAGTATTTTTCTAGGATCTTTTCTCTTCCCAATAATATTTTTCCAAGAGAGTAACTTTACCAACGTTTCTCTTCCGAAAAGTATTTCATAAAAGTATTTATTCTTCTATAAGTGATTTTCTAAGAGTATTACTCTCCCTCAGAGTATTTTTTAAAGACTATTTCTCTGTCGGAATATTCTTCTAAAAGTATTTCTCTTTCCAAGGGTAATTTTCTAAGAGTATTTTCACGTGTCTGCGCTGTCGACCCTCCCCCCCCCCCCCCCCCTCCTGCCTCCCATCGGCACGAGGTCACAGGGAAACTGTGGAAAACCGGTTTTGATACAGGCAGCTAAATTGTCAATTGGGGTAGAATATCCATACGTCGAATTTCCACAACCGAATATCCATAAGTACGAATATCCATAAGTCGAAAATCCGTAAGTACAAATATCCATAAGTGAGTATAGAGTAGAAATAAGCGCCAGAAATGGCGGGAGGTAGAGGAAAAGTAAATATAGAGGAACCCAAACAAACCCAAACAAACTCACTTATCTACCGCCCGCCATTTCTGGCATTCATTTCTACTCTATACTCATCTATGGACATGCGACTCATGGATATTCGTACTTCTGGATATTCGACTTATGGATACTCGACTTCTGGATATTTGTACTTATGGATATTCGTACTTATAGAAATCCGTACTTATGGATATTCGTACTTATGGATATTTGTACTTATGGATATTCGTACTTATGGACATTCGACTTATGAATATTCGTACTTGTGGATATTGGATTTGTGGACATTCGACTTATGGATATTTGACTTATGGATATTTGTACTTATGAATATTCGTACTTATGGACATTTGACATATGAATATTCGTACTTGTGGTTATTCGACTTGTGGATATTCGACTTATGGATATTCGACTTATGAATATTCGTACTTGTGGATATTCGATTTGTGGATATTCGACTTATGGATATTTGATTTATGGATATTTGTACTTATGGATATTCGACTTATGGATATTCGAATTATGGATATTCGAATTATGGATATTCGACTTATGGATATTCGACTCATGGATATTCGTACTTATGGATATTCAACTTATGGATATTCGTACTTATGGATATTCGACTTATGGATATTCCACTTATGGATATTCGACTTATGGATATTTGTACTTATGGATATTCGTACTTATGGATTTTTTCGTACTTATGGATTTTATTCGTACTTGTGGATATTCGACTTGTGGATATTCGAATTATGGATATTCGACTTATGGATATTCGAATTATGGATATTCGTACTTATGCATATTCGTACTTATGGATATTATATATTATATTCATGGACTTATGAATATTCGTACTTGTGGATATTCGACTTATGGATACTTGACTTACGGATATTTGTATTTATGGATATTCGTACTTATGGATATTCGACTTATGGATATTCGAATTATGGATATTCGACTCATGGATATTCGTACTTATGGATATTCACTTATGGATATTCGACGACAGTGAAATTGTCGCTTATGTCACCATCGGTAAAACCGACGGTCGCAAGTGGACAGTCCCCCATCCGAGTATTGTCCCACATCAAGGTTGCTTGACGTGGAGGGTCGCACTCAGTTGGATCTTTAGGAACATATTTCTCCAGGTTGTAAGGCAATTCTCATACGAGTCGTGAGCTTTCGAAAATAGGACCCGTACATGTACCGCAACAACGAGGTGCAACGTACGCAGCATTCGCGCCGCTAATCTTCTGCAATGGTAGGCTGCGGCTTCGGTAATTTGCTGGTCTTTGGATAACCACCGGTGACAATGTCCGGCTTGAATCCGGAGCACGCAAGGGCCCTCCCGACCGCGACGTACACGTGCCTCCTCTGTGGGGCTGAATACAATTTGAGCAGCGGCATCCCCTATCTCGCTCTCCGTCTAGGCTTAGCATAATTTAGCTCACGGTACGCGTCTCTCCGGTATGCCATGCCGATGATCATTACATTCCCTCACTTCTCTCTCTCTCTGTCTCTCTCTCTCTCTCTCTCTCTCTCTCTCTCTCTCTCTCTCTCTCTCTCTCTCTCTCTCTCTCTCTCTGCTATGTCCATGTCTGCTATGTAGTGGTCTGCAAATCTTGATCGTTTTTTCCATTCAATCTCGTTTTATTTGATTACATAGAGGTTTTTGCTGCATTTGAATGCCGTTTTTATATTGCTTCTTTATTTTGGATTTAAATCGAATTTTTATTTGATCCTTGCGTTCGAATTTTACGTTCAATTTTGCGCTTGAATTTTGTGGTAGATATTTACGTATGGTTTGAACACTTAATCAAACTGCTTTTTATCTCATGTATATAATGAACATGCACTTATGTGTGATGTTATGTAACATATATGTTATTTTTATTTTATTGTATTATTAGTTCACCTGAGTTCTTTTGTCCAAAGGTTTCAACTAAGGCATAAAATAAATCACCACCAATGAATCTCTCTCTCTCTCTCTCTCTCTCTCTCTCTCTCTCTCTCTCTCTCGCTCTCTTTGGTTGAATTGTAAAATAGGCATTCGCTACTTGAGACCAGTGCTCCACTTCTCGCATCTTTCAAAACGAAATGTCATGCTTACTTGCTTGATGGCGAATGCAGGGCCGGATCTTAAAGTCTGTCACTGTATCAACCTCACTGTTTATGCTTTCCCAAGTGCTTTATTATATTTATTCAACGGTTTGGCCTGCTCCGATCTCTGTGAGGGATTTTTTTCAAATTGCTTGCTTAGTCTAAGCTAAGATAAGCAACTGTTTTGCAGTTGGGTGCGGTTTAAGAATTTTCATATTCTGTTTTTATATTGAGTCATAGCCTAAATAGATTTCTCTGTCTGTTATTTCAGACAGTCTGTTATTTAGTAACAGCATAGTAATGCGTTATCTTTGGTTATGGATCTCTTATACTTTCAGTTCTACTTTTATTTTTATGGTTCTTATTGTTTTATTTTAATTTCTTATTGTATAGAATCTTTTCACTTTAATTGTATTATTATCTGTATTATTTACGCTATTAAATTCTGTTCATCTGCTCAATCTCATTTGCTCGATAAACATCTAGAGCAATGAACGTTATCAAGGGATCTTCTCACTTTAGACGCTACAAAGGCTATTTTCCGGATTTGTTTGATAGGCTTATATTATAGATATTGATATAAAAGTTGTTACACTTAATTAATATACTTTCGAAATACATTTTCTTCTTAATCTATTTATGTAACCCACGCAAACTTTAAACGCGTTTTTCTCGAAACAACGTTTTTTCGACGACTTGTTGATAAAATATTCGAAACTACTGGACCAAACCGTATGAAACTTTAATCATATATTCTTTAAAACTATAGCGCATATCAAGGATTTTTAAAAAATTTTGATATTTACTATTTTTTTGTCTGCGGTGAAAAAACACGTTTTCTTTTGTTTTTTTTCGAAAAATGTCCGCCATTTTGTTATTTTTGCATATATCACAAATCGTATGATATGCGCCATAGCCATTAACATACTGAATCTAAAACCGTTTGATTTTTTTGTTTCGGATGATCCATCTCCGAGATTTCATCAAGCGCAGACCGACAATTTTTTTAGGACATTTCTTTAACTACCATTTTAGTCTATAAATAGTGACTCGAATAAGTAATTCTTTTTTAATGTCTTTCGATAGTGTATTTATTAAGTGGGACAACTTTTATATCAATATCTATAATATAGAACTATGAAAAAATTAATGAAAATAGCCTCTTTTTAACGTCTAATGTGAGAAGACCCCTTAATGAGTCTCTCTCCCCCCCCCCATCCCGCCTCCCTCGCGGAGATTACATGATCGTGACAAATCACGCATGTACAATACTGCCGGCAACAAGATTGAGAGATTCACGAAGCGATCCCTCTGTCCTACCAATTCCTCTGTACATATCGCGTGTATAGGTGCGCAGAGATTCACATTGTATATGGATGTTTAAGGAGGACCTTTGCATATTGGATTACCGTATAGGATAGCAAAGAGAAAAGGAGGGTGAGGGGGATGGAGCGACCGAAGATGGAGAGCAAAAGAGAGAAAGAGAGAGAGAGAGAGAGAGAGAGAGAGAGAGAGAGAGAGAGAGAGAGAGAGAGGGAGAGAGAGAGAGATAGAAAAGGACTGGTCTCGTATCATCAATGACAATATCTGCAACTAGTGTACCGAAATGTATTCTGCAGTGACAACATTCCCATCGAATAGTTGACGAGCTCTTGTTCGAGAACAAACATATAATGCTACACACAGAAACACACATACGTAATCTCTGGAGTGCTACTGCGCTGCAATTGAATTAGAACAGCAGAAACCAGGACAGGGAGCCATTCCATTGCGGCACACAATAATTATTCCTATTGACCCATTCATCCTGTCGGGGTACTACAATTTATTACTCCATTCCACTTTGTCAGCGGATGACGTACCTCCAGCCAGGCCGAAAATTCTCGTTTTTCTGTATTTATTTCCGAAGCTTAAGGCCTTACCCCCACTTGTAGCGCAAAAAAGGCCTTTTTCATGAATTTTTTTAAAGAAAACTACAAGACTTTTTTAATCGATCAATATACCATCTTAAAGAACACATCTTGAAGAACTTTCAGTAATTTTTTAATTGAAAAATATTACATTGTTTAGTGGCAAATGGCCGTCAATGAAATAATGTTTTTATATACACGGTTTGCGGTGACCAACATTGCGGCGAAGTGGATCATCTGAAAAAAAAATGCGGATGGATTTAGTCAAATATAAATATAAACTAGTCTTTAATCGAAGGATTTTAAAAAATATTCATTTTTCACAAAATGGCGGACAGTCAAAATTAATGGTTCGATTTCAACGAAAAAAACGGCCGTTTTTTGGCTATAAAACGGCCATTTTTTTCGAAAAAAAAATCGAACGATTAAAGACTACATTTTTATGTATTAAATAAGCCTGCAAAATTTCAAGAAGATCGATTCATTAGTGTTCGAGTAATCTTGGTCACCGACTTCAGAAATGCCATTTTGAGAAAAACGCGTTTAAAGTTTCAATTTCAGTTAACACGAAGAACGGATTCTTCTCTTTCAACGCTCATATCTCAGTCAATTTTGTTCGGATCGACTTGAAATTTTCAGGACTAATTCTCAGATACTTATACTTCAAAAAAATGCAATAAAAAAATCGATTTTTTCACAATCGCTAGTGGGGGTAACCCCTTAAACTCTTAAAAACCTAGCCCCGATCTAGGCTCTAAAATAGGTCTAGTTGTAGTTTTTGGTAAACTGGAGCCTAATTTTTAGTAAACTTTACCATCGTTTAAGTTCATTGAAGTTGCTGATATTGATGAGTGCCAGGTAGTTAAATACGATGAATGTATTAATTATTAATATAATAAGCACGGTGTGTCAGAAACTTTCAAGGCCATTGCGTGATTTTTTGTTGATTGAACCGTCAAATGGAGCAAGATGAATACAAGTTACCGCAAGGCTGCAATATTTTACAACGTAACTATATCTACTTTACAGAAACGTGTTAAAGCTGTCAGAAAGGGTGAAATGAAACTAGTAGAAGCTTTGGTTTATTTTGAACCGGTGTTTTCACCGGAGGAAGAAGAAGAACTAACAAGTCATTTGAAAGATCTGGAAGCACGATTTTTCGGACTAAATACTACAGCACTTACAAGAAACATCCCTCAGGTGACACCCTTCGATTTTGTTTAAATTTGGATATGTTATAAAGCACCGAAAAGTATGCGATACGTATTTTTTTTTATCGACGGAAAAACGGTTTTAAGAGCTGAAACGCACGCTCAAAAATGGGGATGTTTTTCGTTTTTTGTCGACAACGTTTTAACGGTACGAGATATTAAAAAATGTCAAATTGCAACAATGTTTATTTTTTTGTGCACTACACATTCGAGATAAGAACGATAACGTTATCGGCGAAAAACGAAAAACACCCCTATTTTCAAGGTTTCGTTTCACCCCTTAAAACCGTTTTTCCGCCGATAAAAAAAAATACGTATCGCTTACTTTTCGGTGCTTTATAAAATGTCCAAATTTCAACAAAATCGAAGGGTGTCACCTGAGGGATGTTCCTTGTTAGAAGATTTGTTACGCGCACCTTCAAAAATGGGGATGTTTTTCGTGTGTCGTCGATAACGTTTTAACGGTACGAGATATTAAAAAATGTCAAATTTAAAAAACGTCAGTAAAAAACACCCCTATTTTCAAGGTTTCGTTTCACCCCTTAAAACCGTTTTTCCGCCGATAAAAAAAATACGTATCGCTTACTTTTCGGTGCTTTATAACATATCCAAATTTCAATAAAATCGAAGGGTGTCACCTGAGGGATGTTCCTTGTTAGAAGATTTGTTACGCGCACCTTAAAAAATGGGGATGTTTTTCGTGTGTCGTCGATAACGTTTTAACGGTACGAGATATTAAAAAATGTCAAATTGCAATAATGTTTATTTTTTTGTGCACTATAAATTCGAGATAAGAACGATAACGTTATCGGCGAAAAACAAAAAACACCCCTATTTTCAAGGTTTCGTTTCACCCCTTAAAACCGTTTTTCCGCCGATAAAAAAAAATACGTATCGCTTACTTTTCGGTGCTTTATAACATATCCAAATTTCAACAAAATCGAAGGGTGTCACCTGAGGAATGTTCCTTGTCAGAAAATTGGCTTATCGTATTGCTGGCAATGAGAATGAAACCATTTTTATGTGCGAAAGCTGCCCATAATTCTTGTCCCATCATGCAGTCAGTCGGGTTTCATCTTGCCCCGCATAGGGGCTGAGATGGGGAAAATAAAGGTCTCATAAAAAATATATTCGGATGTTGAATAATTTCTCCCTGTTTTTCCGTGAAAATTAATGCTCTATTGTTTAAAATCATTCCTAATGTTATCAAACGTTTCGAAACTGTTGTGTGATCAACTCCTAATGATTCTACTATAACGAAATTAAAAAAAAACAATGTTTTGAAGTTTCCAGAGAGGGAAACTTTTGAAGCTTCTCCTTTGACACTATGAAAAATCAAAGTTTTTTAAACTTTGGCGACACGACATACACTGAGTTTCAAGCTTGCTTATAGTACTTCGTTATAGATGCGTTACCATCTTAAGGTTGTTATGAGGTTAAGTCAACCTGTTACCACCAAGTTGAATTTTTTTCTGGACCTTTATAACTTCTCTGCTGATCATCCTGTGCAATTTGAATACGATCCACAGTATCGTTTTTTAGAAAAAAAATCGGCAACTGAACGTATTTCGTGCGCTAATTACATTACGCTTATGGAAAACTCCCGATCATTTTTCAGTACATTATTAATATCTGCTAAGTGAATGTTACCACGCAGATGAAAAAATAGGTACGGTTTGACTAATTATCGGGCCCTTGGTACCGTGAAAATGAGGATTCACAGTACCGTTTCAAAATTATTAATGTTTTTGATAGCGAATTTGTGCGAAAATCAAGCACACAATATTAACCCTAGTATGGTAAACTTATTTTTTTTTGGCCTTCTAAAGGCACGCTGGGGCACGAATGTACCTCACACGTTGAACCCGATTATCGGGGTTATAAATAGTGAATAAAATTTTTAGAAACACATGAATTTCTTTGTCTTTTAACGATGAAGACGTTGGTACCATTCAAAAATTTCAGAAAATTCGAAAAATGTGTCAAAATTTGATCCGAAGGAAAAAGAAAGTTTTAAATTGGTATAATTCAGTACTTGTACAAAATTCGTGGGGCACGAATGTACCCCAGTGTGCCATTCTAGGGTTAAACTGTGCAATCATGGCAACGTCATGGACAGCACAAATGCTACCTATCTTATCGGTATTCGGTAATTATGCTCGGGAACCTCGAACTACTCGGTAAGGATAATTAACAACAAATATTATTGGTACTCATTCTCTTGATTAGTAATAATTACTTAATATTAATTTGATAACTATATTCAGAAATTTTACATTTCTAGAAATTTTTTCGGCAAAGACAAAATAACGCGGATTTTTTCTCATACACACATTTTTTTTTCAGAATATCGGAAAACTTTTAAAGTTTTTTATACCTTCGAGATTATCGACAGCTTTAGTACACACTTTTTCTTACCAGCGGATTTTTTTTTACTCGGACCGATATACATTTTTAACAGCTCCTTGGGCCGATATTGAGGTTACGAACGGGGCGCATATGTCTCTTACTTCGCGACACTCCTGCCAACCTGGGCATCAGGGCCGGTTTACGAAAATTAGCGCCCTAGGCCTGAGGAAGTTAGCGCCCCCTTCCCCCCCCCCCCCGGCCCTGCCGCTTGGCGATCATAAGGGGGCGAGATAAGAAGGGGCGCGCGTACTTGCGGATTCCGCCAAGGCGCGGCGCCCACTTTGCCGCGGCGCCCTAGGCCCGGGCCTAGCGAGCCTAGTGTATAAACCGCCTCTGCTGGGCATTATGATATACCGCGATTTACGACGTTGCCAATTCGTTTCGCGTTAATTGAGCGAGAAAAAGTTATAGAAAATAATTATACTATCAATTTATATTATCAATTTTAAATCGTTAAAAAAACGCCATAGATTCGGGACTAATAAAGAAATCAATGTCTTTATCAAGCAGGAAAGTAAAGTCTGACTGGAAATCCTGATACCGTTTGGAACCGCATCGTGAAATCGAAATAAATTTGCAGAAACGTAAAGATTTCACGTGTTATATTTGTTTTCTATGTCCAACAATGGCAAACCAATCCGGTCGGTAATGCTCGGTCGGTAAAAATGAGCGGACGAAGCGCCACGATCAAATTTCGAACTATTTGTCTGCACTATATTTTGTATTATCGCCACTACAGTTGGAAAATCTTCTCGCAGGCTCAGGAAAAAAAATATCATTTTGAAGCATTCAATACACGATTATTATATTATTATTTGCATAAAAAATCCGCTCCGATAATTAATTCACTGCTTCGATTTCCCGCCACAATGTGACCAAACCGCCACGTCCGTTTTCAAATTTTCTATTAATTTTTCAATCTACTCCCGACTGTACATAATTAATGGCAAAAAATCAATGAATAATATGTTTTGTACCTCTTAATATGTACAATCAATATACCTAATTCCAGATTTTTAAATGAATATTGTGAGAATAATGAATATTTTAGTGCGGCCATTAAAAAAATGCATGTTTTTTTGAAAATTAAACTTTTCGGTGGCACGTGTTCTCCTTATCCCAGCGCGTCTAAATTTTACACAGATTTTTTTTTTTCATATCTTGATTAGTTTTTTTGCTAGACGTTAAATTTTTTTACCGAAGCCAAAATAACGGTCACCCTAATATATATATATATATATATATATTAGGGTGTTTCAAAAAAAAATTTTTTTTTAATTTTCTTCCAAACAGGTTTAAAAGTTTCATTTAGGTATACAAAGACGCCAATTAAAATTTAAGATTTTAATATTGACATTAAGGGGTGGCGCATCGCACTTTTCGATTTCCCATAAGAATAACATAGGAAACATTGTCTTTGCTGCTTCTGATTTTTATAACTAGCTAACAAAGCATCGTACCAAAAATCTCAATACATATTTTTATAGGAAATTGAACGCTCTGGTAAAAAGCTCTCTTGCCAAAATTTCGTAAAACTAACTGTGTCAAAGTTACAGCCTGTCAAAAGTTGAGTTACCTATAATTTGACCTTTTTTTTAAATATTACAGCGAATGCAGGTCTTATAAATAAAGTGGACATGAGTTTCGTTGTAAAGCATGCATTTTACTATGAATAGATGATCACTAATAATTCTATTTTGCAATAATGAAACAAAATTTCAGTGTTTTTCAAATTTTTCAAATTTGCTCTGCAATTTTTCAATTTTATTTATTTTGAAAAAAAAAAAATTATTTTATATAAAAGCTTGGTATACTTCGACGTCTGCTATTTCGGCGCCAAACAATGATTTGGAATTCATAAAAAAATTGATTTTGTATAAAAAAGTTAATTCAACAGTCTCACACCAAGCTTGTAAAAAAATGATGGAGCATTTGTGGTACCTCAATGAAGAGTTAGCTACGCTCTCATTATTTGACGACCATGTTTCCATCAATATTTAAAAAAAAAATAGTAGTCGCAATTACTAGTCGAGAAGGATTTACGGAAACTAATTTGCGGTACAATATAACCGAAAACGAATTGGACTCATTATTAGAAAAAGATTTGAGCGAATTCGTCTCAAAAAATTCGTTGGAACTGTTTAAAAAATTCGATTTACCATACGATTTTTTGGTAAAAGATATCTCAATATGGTCCAGGGATGATAGCTATAAAGAAAATGTCGATTTTTTTTAAATTAAGCGTCACTAACGATGTAGCGGAACGAGGTATTGCATTAATCGGAGAATATTCAAGCTGCCTAAATAAGGATGAAGAACAGCTGCAATACCTACTACAAGTAGTCCGCAAGCATCAGCGATGTTATCCAAATTGTTATAAAAAAAATCTCATATAACAAATTAATGTAAATTTGCATAAATATTTGAGGGCATATAGCAATTCAAATAAATAAAATTAATAGATTTATAAAAGAAAAACACTTGTCTCTTTATTTATGTCTTCCGTTAATTACAGTAATGAAAAAAAAATACCATTAAAAATAAATCAATAAAACGATAAAAACATTTCCCGACCAAATTTCTATTGAAAAATTGTTTCATTGTTGCTGTAATTATAAGTGATTATTTATTCATAGTAAAATGCATGCTTTACATTGAAACTCATGTCCACTTTATTTATAAGACTTGAATTCGCTGTAATATTAAAAAAAAAGTCAAATTATAGGTAACTCAACTTTTGACAGGCTGTAACTTTGATACAGTTAGTTTTACAAAATTTTGACAAGAGACCTTTTTTGTAGAGCGTTCAATTTCCTATAAAAATATGTATTGAGATGTTTGGTACAATGCTTTGTTAGCTAGTTATAAAAATCAGAAGCAGCAAAGAAAATGTTTCCTATGTTATTCTTATGGGAAATCGAAAAGTGCGATGCGCCACCCCTTAATGTTAATATTAAAATCTTAAATTTTAACTGGCGTCTTTGTATACCTAAATGAAACTTTTTAACCTATTTGGAAGAAAATTAAAAAAAAATTTTTTTTTGAAACACCCTAATATATATATATATGTGTGTGTGTTTTTTACATACAGAATGTGTATCTCGACCAACAACGTTTTTATATCAGCAACCTGTAGATAAAAAAAAAGCGTACAAGCGACCGTAATACGATCCAATGGCAAGTAGTGTCAGTACGTAATAGTAGGACGTATATACAAGAGACAAAAAGACGACTCCAATTTACTACCGATCCACCCACTGCCAACTTTGAGAACGACCCCCACACCACTTCTCGGTGGCTCTCTTACGAATCGAATATCCCTCAATGCCGAGACCCCGTACATGTCTACGTGAACAGGTTGTCCCGTCTCAAGTGGAACGGTAGAATGTATCCCGAATGGGGTGCGGTATACTATACCGATCGATAAAAATTCTCGTGGAAAAGTCGCGCTGTCTCGGCGTGGAAGTACGCGATGTTGATATGAACTTTGTCCGTGGAGGCGTCAAGGTCAGGTGAAGGTCACCCCTAGTATCTCAAGGACGAACTTGTGATTCGAGCAAACTTTGCCTCTCGGTGACGGATCCACTATAAGTGTGTCCTCGATGGGATAGCGCCGCGGTATGGGTGATCAAGTTTTGCACGATTGACGGGTTGATGTTGATTTTTTTTTCCAATGAGAGTATAGGGATGACGAGGTCGGAATTTTACACACAATTGATACGTAGGCTTGCCAAGATTGAGTTTTGCTGTTGAAAAATATCGATAAACAATTATGTTATCGTTCTTTAAGGGGTTAGGCTGTTTAAGGTAACGGGTATAAAATCATGGGCGAATTTAACCATTTTTTTTCGAATGAAAAAGTGACTCACTCATAAAATTAATTACACATCTATTTAGTATGAATATCAAGCTGTTAGAATTTTTTTTTCGATGTACAAAATGGCCGTATACTCGAAACTTCTCGAAACAGCTTTTTTCCATAGGGTGTGTATATATATATACCCACCCTATCAGGGTGTCCCTCTTATCTCTGCTACCCGAAATAACTCGGCAATTGTCGACTTCACAAAAAAATGTTCCAGACTAAAGTTGTACGGTGTGAAGGAGGCCATCAAATGCGACCAATTTTTTTAATTTTGGTGGAGGCGCTGACGCACAGTGAAGGTCACCTCCACTTTTTTAAACGAATGGTACATTTTTTTCCAACCATCTTGTGGAACACCTCAAGCCGCATAAAAACATCAGGATTTCAAAGTCGTTCGAGGTCATTCAAGTTCACCTATTTAGATTTGTATCATCAATACTGACCTTGAATGACCTTGAACGACCTTGACCCCCTAATGTTTTTATGGGACTTGAGGTGCTCCACAAGATGGTTGAAAAAAAAGTACCATTCCATTTTAAGAGGTGGAGGTGACCTTCACTGTGCGTTAGCGCCTGCAACGAAATAGAAAAAATGGTCGCGTTTGATGGCCCCCTTCACACCGTACAACTTTTGTCTGGAACATTTTGCTGTGACGTCGATAATTACCGAGTTGTTTCGGTGGCAGAGATAAGAGGGACACCCTGTGTATATATATATATATATATATATATAATCCAAAATTGATAAAGCACAAAGTTTCAAGTCCCCAAGGGCTGTCAAGGATCCGAAGGGACCTCTATAGGTCTGCACACCCATCGACCAATTTGAGTGTTCGCACCGCTTTACTTCCGGTTAAACCAGGTATTATAGAATTACTGCTGTACTTGGTTTACTTGTACGAGAGAACCACTACCGGAGCTCTTACACACCAGCTTTAACAGCTCCCTCTCTCCCTCCCTCCCTCCTCCCTTTCTGTCTCTCTATCCCTCGTATAGCCTAAGTATATATAACCAAATAACGCCTGCAACCCCTGTAGCCGAAGTTAACCTTTCCCCTTCCCTCCAACCTACCCCCCGCCCCGCTCACTCTCTCTCTCTCTCTGTCTCTCTCTCACTGTCCACTCGTACCTGTCTACCAACACCACCACCATGCTGCTGCAAACTTCGTTAATACACACACGTGTCCTGTCTAATGAGTTACAATCATCAGTTCGGTGCTGTGCGCACTTTAATGGTTTGCCCACTCGTATCAGAATCCTACGCCCGTGCAATCTCCGTGCCTCGCAATGGCAAATTGGTCGCAGACCCATCGCCATACATAAAAGGACCCGAAAGCTTCCGGCGATATATACATATATATATATCGCCTTTCGTCGATAAATATGGACCTTTTCCCTTCCCGGCCCATTCGATTTATTCTTTTTATCTGTTTCCATTGAATTTAAAAGGGACCCTGATTTTTTTTACATTTTTTGAAACTACTCTTAGTAAAAAAAAAAATCAGGGTGCCTTTTAGAGTCAATGGAATCAGATAAAGAAAAATAAATCGAATTGACGGGGGTCAGGGAAAACGCCCACCTGATTCACGTGGAATATCTCATATATATATATATTAGGGTGGCCGTTATTTTGGCTTCGGTAAGAAAATTTTAACTTCTAGCAAAAAAAACTAATCAAGATATGAAAAAAAAAAATCTGTGTAAAATTTGGACGCGCTGGGATAAGGAGAACACGTGCCACTGAGCAGTTTAATTTTTAAAAATACATGCATTTTTTTAATGGCCGCACTGAAATATTTATTAGTCTCATAATATTAATTAAAAAATCTGGAATTGGGTACTGATTTTTTTCCATCAATCACGTACCGCAAATTCGTACCTTTAGATGAAATATTACATAAGTAATAGCAGTTCATCTATGAAATGATTACAGTAAAGTACATTTGTTTGCGTTCGGATTTTTTTTTTTTATATACGGCGACAACTTCAAGAACAAATTGTTTTTAATCTTCATCATAAGTCAATCGATTGTTATAATCGGTGATAAGTTTGATACCTCGCTCCGCTATATCACGACAGACTCTTATTTTTTTAACAATTGCGCGCCCATTTGATAACTCTCGTTCGAGTCCAAACAGATACATCGGTGTCGAGAAAAGTACAATCGATTTTAAGGGGTAAGGCCACTGTAACGGCCCAAAAAAAAAGGTTTTTTCACTAATTTTTTGCTCCCGAAATTGAAGGTATTTGAAAAAAAAACTTTTAATGGTGTTATCGGGCATACATTAAACTTTATTATAAAATTTTTTTACAGTAAAAAAAACAAAATGGCGGTTCCACAGCTATCGTCCCGGGACATGTTTTGCTTCCAGGGCTCCGCGGCACGCAGCACCACTGGTGCACTTTTGAATCTAGAACAAAAAAAAAACCATTAATCTAGAGGGCTATAGCTAGAGAATGTCGATCGGATTTTAAAAAGTATCAATTTTTGTGGATTTGGCGTGCGTTTGAAAAAAAAATTGATTTTTGACGAAAAAAACGGCAAGTTTTATGTTAATAAAAAATCAATAAATAAAGTTCTTGAAAATTCCGATCGACATTCTCAAGATAATGTAAATGTTCACATCTGGTTAAAATTTCAAGTAAAAAAAATGAAAATTGTTCGAGTTATGCTGCGTGCCATTTTGAAAAACCATGTTTCGAGAAAAACGCGTTTAAAGTTTTGCGAATAGTTTTTTATTGGAAAAAATTTAAAAAAGAAGTTAAAAGGATTTAAACTATTTTTAAACTAGAGGGTTTAAACTATTTTTCAAGCCAGTAAAAAAAATCGATTTTTCAAAAAATTTACAGTGGCCTTACCCCTTAAAGCGTTCAAAAAACGCCATAGATTCGGCACTAATAAAGAAATCAATGTCTTTATCGAGCAGAAAAGTAAACTGTGACTGGAAAACCTGATACCGTTTGGAACCGCATCGAAAAAACGAAATAAATTTGCAGAAACGTAAAGATTTCACGTGTCATCCACAAATTCACACTACATATCGCAGTACACAAATTTTAAGGAAGGACACTGTGACAGGCCGAAAAATGGGCGTTCTTTCAATTTTTTTTGTTCACTAAATTATTTATGTAAAATTTGCAAAAAAGGTATATTATTAAACGTACGTTGAACTTATTTCATGTAAGTGATTATTTTAAAATATAAATTAAAAACGTTATTGAGGTATAATAGAGCCTCTGTATAAAAAATGTAGTCCACTGACCGGATCGATAACTTGAATATGATTGATCTGAACAATAAGAAATAAAAAAGTTTTATAATGTATATAAATGTAGTTCTCGTTGTCGGTAACCGTTTTTGGCAACAAAAAAAATCACACAATGGTGGATGTTGAAATGAGTGTAATTTTGGCAACATTTTTACTTGTATTCGGAGGTTTAAAAAATACTAAATGTCCACAAACAAAAAAACGGCTATGTACAAAACAATCAACATTTATAGGTAGCATCTATAATAAAATCTGGTTACAAGAAACATCACTTTGGTGTCCTCCTCCGATTTAGTTGAAACTTTTCTATTTGGAAGAGTATCAAAAAACTAAGAGACACGTATTTTTTTATCGGCGGAAAAACGGTTTTAAGGGGTGAAACGCACCCTCAAAAATAGGGATGTTTTTTCGTTTTTCGTCGATAACGTTTTAACGGTACGAGATATTGAAAAATTTCAAATTGCAACAATGTTTATTTTTTCATGTACTATACGATAACGTTATCGGCGAAAAACGAAAAACACCCCTATTTTCGAGGGTGCGTTTCACCCCTTAAAATAGTTTTTCCACCGATAAAACAAAATACGTGTCTCTTAGTTTTTGATACTCCACAACATAAAAAAGTTTCAAGAAAATCGGAGGACACCAAAGTGATGTTCCTTGTTAGTCAAAATCACATAAATATCTCATAAATTCAACATATTTTTATTCATAATTTAACCAAATTAACGGCGGGGTAAAGTTAATTCGGCGAAAAAAAAGTCATGTTTTTAAGATTTTTTTTTTCGTACCGAATAGTGTTCGTTTATTGAAAAATTTACATATAATAAAGTAACATTAGAACAACATTCTCCTAAATTTGCATTGCAAAATATTCAAAATTGCGCGAGTGAAAATTAAACCCCGGAGGCGCCTCGAAAAAAAGTTGGTTTGCGGTGTGCACCATAACTCGCAACAGAATCATTTGAAACAAAAAAATCAAAATGCATTTGTTAAAGGAGATGTTTCTCGAGGTAATGACAGGAGGATTTTTTTTTTTCGATTTTTCGATTTTTCGTAGCACTTGGGAGCCAAAAACCCGATATTCGCTAAAAAATCGGCTAATTTGTTGTTGAAAAATTAGTAATTATTTAAAAAAACAAAAAAGCTCTCGACAATACCTGGTGAATTATGTGAAGAAGTACTGTGCAAAATTTCAAAGCGATTGGTCCAGTAGATTTTGAGTTATCGTGCACACGGACTTCAAATATGACAAGTCTCAGAAAAACGGTTTGAAAAACGCAGAAGAGAAGAGAACGCCATGGAGCAATAGACGCTCAAATACTCATAACTTCGTCAATTTTACTCCGATCGACTTGAAATTTTAACACAATATTCTTGATATATTATGTATTCATTTAAAAATTTAAAAAAAAATGAAGAAAAAAATTTAAATACTTTACCCCGCCCTGAAGCTCATTAGAATTAAGATTAATAGAAACAATTGATCTTAAATCTTTTAGGCATCATTATATCGTAAAGATAATCAAGTATTTTCATTTCCTAGATCAATGATCTTTCTCAAACTTACCGATCCCTTTTTCATCTCCTTTTTGATTTTGAACTTTCTCAACGAGTTCGGAAACTCAGGGTTAACTTTTTTTTGGTGATGATTTTAGCTTTTGAGCAGGCAGTTTCTTCACAACTTGACATTTAGCGATTGAACTAATATTATCTTGAATAGGCCACTTAAAACGTTTTCTGAGAGACAAGAAAAACAATAACTAAGGGACACTTTATCCGAGGGATCGACTCTCCCATAAGAACGTGTACCAAGTGTCTCCTAATCAGGTTGCGGTAAAGCAAACCCAAGCGAACCCAAACAAACCCAAACCAGGTTGCGGTAAAAATATGGTAAATATTCGGAAGTGAGGCTCCTGCTAGAATCAGGCTAATTTTTGTTTGGGTTTGTTTGTAAAAAAAATTATATAATTTATTTATAATAATTTATAAGAATATAATTTATTATAAATATAATTATAAAAATTATATTTAGAAAAGAGCTATTTAAATCTAAGTGTTTTTCTGTGCAAAACTATAAGCTACATCTATAATCACTTGTATTAAAGACTTAAGGTAGTACGAGCGCGCAATCTTGTTTTCTCTAGATTTTGTTCAAATTTTAAACAGACATTGTTGATATCATTAAGCATGTTTGAGTGAAATTTCAGAACAGTCGACTATTTAGATTGGGAGATAAGGGGCTTTAAAATTACAACTTTTAAGGGCGGGGCAAAGTATTACAATTTTTTTTCATTTTTTTAAATTTTTTAAATGAATGCATAATATATCAAGAATATTGTGTTAAAATTTCAAGTCGATCGGAGTAAAATTGACGAAGTTATGAGTATTTGAGCGTCTATTGCTCCATGCCGTTCTCTTCTCTTTTGCGTTTTTCAAACCGTTTTTCTGAGACTTGTCATATTTGAAGTCCGTGTGCACGATAACTCAAAATCTACTGGACCAATCGCTTTGAAATTTTGCACAGTACTTCTTCACATAATTCACCAGGTATTGTCGAGAGCTTTTTGTTTTTTTTTTTTTTTAATCATTACTAATTTTTGAACAACAAATTAGCCGATTTTTTGTAGCGAAAATCGGGTTTTTGGCTCGCAAGTGCTACGAAAAATCGAAAAATCGAAAAAAAAAAATCCTCCCGTCATTACCTCGAGAAACATCTCCTTTAACAAATGCATTTTGATTTTTTTGTTTCAAAAGATTCTGTTGCGAGTTATGGTGCACACCGCAAACCGACTTTTTTTCGAGGCGCCTCCGGGGTTTAATTTTCACTCGCTCAATTTTGAATATTTTGCAATGCAAATTTAGGAGAATGTTGTTCAAATGTTACTTTATTATATGTAAATTTTTCAATAAACGAACACTATTCGTTACGCCAAAAAAAAATCTTAAAAACATGCCTTTTTTTCGCCGAATTAACTTTACCTCGCCGTTAACACTGCAGGGCCTCCATTGGAATTTAGACAGAATAATTTTCCGTAAAAAAATATTTGTCCCCCATAATAAGAAGACATATGCCAACACCACAGAACAGTATTGTTCAATATTTCGAGAAAAAAAATAATTATCGTGTTCCTAAAGTTAAAAATGTCGTCATAAAAGAATATTTGCATTACAAATATTAATATTTTATATTGTTTATGTTATCTTCGTTAACAAGTAAAAGTGTTGGTTCATTCATAACTAATTAAAAACTTTGTTCGGTTAAAAATTACTTCCAAATAAAAATTTGTGTTGCAGTATTATTTTAATTATGCCGCGCAAACTCACGTCATTGGATACGTGGAACGATGCGATGTTGCCATATGTCTTCTTATTATAGGGGACAAATATTTTTTACGGAAAATTATTCTGTCTAAATTTCAATGCAGACCCGCAGTGTTAAAAGTTGCAATTTTAAAACCCATTATTTCCCAATCCAAATAGTCGACTGTTCTAAAATTTCACTCAAACATGCATAATGATATGAACAATGTCTGGTTGAAATTTGAACAAAATCTATAGAAATCAAGATTGCGCGCTCGTACTACCTCAAGCACCTAGAACGACTTTTCCAAATAACAGTATAATCAAAATTTAAACTTACGAAAAGTATTTATCCGCCTCGCCAAAAACCAAACCGTCCGCCATTTGCAAAGCTGTCAAGTTTGACAGACGGCACTACTTTAGAAAGTTCGCGGGTACCATAGACACCTAGTGTCGCCAGTTTAAAGTAATGCAATGTTCATAGAAGTTTTGTACATGTCGTGTACCGAGTCTCCCAAAAGTTCTCAGTCTCCAAACCTGCATAATTTTGTCCTTTAATTATGTATTTTATGAAAAATTCCTAAATCTATACTTCGCGTGGATTTTTTTGAGATTCATTGGAAAAGAAATTTATAAATTGTCATTTGACACAAGTGGACCGCTTCATCTTCATTACTTTACATTTTTGCCACATATTTTTAATTATGTACACTAGGGTGGCACGAATTGGAGCTCTATTTTTTCTTCCTTTTAGCACTATCCAATTATCTTCTCTAAAGAAAAAAAAATTGTCGCAAAATCTGCAAGCGGTCGAAAAATATTTAGAGGTCGTTAAAGCCTCCCAACAATTCAAATTTCCATTATAAAATCGACTTTTTTCGTTCACTTCTCACGCATGAATTTTACGCCTTATAATTTTTCAATTAACCTCGCGAAAGCTCTAGCCGCTCAATGAATATTTACTGGTCGCTCAAGAGCTTCGAAACTTCCAATTTTCGCCACTTTTTTTTACTCGTCTCACTCGCAAATTTGACGCTTTGTAAAATTTTCAAAACACTCAATCGTTTTTCTTTAAAAACAGATTTTTCAAATATACCTCACACCACTAACCCCAATAATTATAATCTTTGTTCTCATAAAATAAATCTTTAAAGCTCTTGTCCGTAAACAAAATTATAGGACCCCCGTTTTATCGGGTTAGAAGTGTGAGGTAAATTAAAAAAATCCATTTCTAAAGAAAAAAAAAGGATTGACCGTTTTGAAAATTTGACAAAGTGTAAAATTTATGAGTGAGAAGAGAAAAAAAATCGCGACATTTGGAAATTTCGAAGCTCTTGAGCGACCACTAAATATTGATTGACCGGCTAGCACTTCCGCGAGCTTAATTAAAAAATTACAAAGCATACAATTCATGTGTGAGAAGTAAACGAAAAAAAATCGATTTTTTAATGAAAATTTGAATTTTTGGGAGGCTTGTGGGGGCTCTAAATATTTTTTTACCGCTCGCAGCTTTCGCGACTATTTTTTTTCTCTTCAAAATAGATAATTGGATGGTGAGAAAAAGCAAAAAAATAGTGCTCAAATTTATGCCACCCTAATGTATACTTTGAGAAAATGCGAAAAAATAACGTTTTTTTAATCCGTCACAGTGGTATCCCGCCTTAAGGGGTTAGACCACTCTAGAGACCGAAAAAATACGCTTTTTGAGGATTTTTCTTCCGTAAAACTGCAAAATAAATCGAGATTACAAAAAAGGGTGTTTATCATACATATCAGTGACTGTATACAACGATTTTTTAGGCAAATTTTTCACTTTCCAAAAATTTGCCTAAAAAATCGTCAGATCATTGTTAATAACAAATGAAGTATGCAATATAAAAAAAAACATCCTACGTACTTCCATAGACAATGTATTTTTCAAGACATATTCAACATTTCAAGTGGATCGGTTGAAAATTGTTTGAGTTATGTTTCCGGCCAACTTAAAAAAATGCAGTTTTGAGATAAACGCTGCACAGACGCCATTTTGAAAATAAACGCTCCAAAAAAATTATTGTATACAGTCACTGATATGTATGATAAACACCCTTTTTTGTAATGTCGATTTATTTTGTAGTTTTTCTAAAAAAAAAAATCCCCAAAAAGCCTATTTTTTCGGTGTCTAGAATGGCCTAAGGCCTTAAGAGGCGGATTTCCCCGAGGTTTATGTATTTGAATTGCTTCTACGAAGAGTCGAGACATCTCGCTGCAATTCCCACTCACCCCCCCCCCCCCCCGCCATCCCTCTTTTTGTCTCCTTCGATTTTCCACGATCATAGATATAGAAGCAAAAGGGAAAATAATACGGAAAATCTCACGACATGGTATGCGCCCGCGGCCCCCGTTCGTATATTCGCGACGCAAGTACGAGACGAGGAGAGTCTGGAGAAGCAGATGGATCACGACGACGACGAGAACGACGAAACCCACTCGTTCGTCTAATAATTTATCGAAAAGCGTTTGAGCTCGTGAGAGCGTACGAGAGCCACGAGGAGACGGAGAAAAGGAGTGAAAAGAGTGCCGGAGAGGGGTGGGATAATAAAAGGGGAAAAGTCGAGCACGAGGAAGGAAACGATTATCGATTGATGTTCGAGAAAAGTGCTCGCATCCTCTCGCTCTTCTCTGCCTTGTTCTGCGTTATATATATTTTTTCTAGATATTATTACACCGGTCATTATTGTTATTAATCGACTACTATTTTCATTAACATCATCATTATTATGCTTAGCATCATAATTGTCATCAATATCGTCGTTGTCATCCTCATCTTAACTTTCTTATTTTTAAATTTAAAAAAGGTTTGAATGTTTTTATTTTGTAATTAGAAAAAAATGTATCGTTATTATTATCATTATAATCATTTTTTTTATTTTGAATTTTTTTAATGTTCATAATATTGGAACTTTTTAAATTGTACAATTATAGAAAAAAAACTAATTTCGTTCGATGCCGTTATCGTCATTATTATCATTGTTATTACTATTACCATTGTTATCGGTAATGTCATCATTACCGTTATTGCAATATTTTCTAATTCTAATTATTATAACACTGGTTATTATTGTTATTGACCCACTACTATTTTAATAAATATTATTATTATGCTCCGCATCATTATTATAGATATTGTCATCATTGTCATCGTTGTCATCATTGTTTGAATTTTTCATTCTTTGAATAACAAAAATGATCGTTATAATTACTATTATAATGATTTTTTTTATTTTGTATTTTTTTTTTCAAATGTTTATATATTTGTAAATTTTCAAATTTTACAATTATAACAAAAATTAATTGTTATCATTGCCATTATCGTCATTATTGCCATGGTCGTGCTAAATGTCATTATTATAGTTATTATCATTATTAACATTACTATTATTATCATCTTTGTTATCATCATTCTCGCTATGGTTATAATTATCATCATCGTCGTCAATTTCTTTACAGTGCTCGTTATAATTGTCATTACTCGCAACAGTCCATGCACAATTATACTCTCCCGTATTTACGTTTTTTCAGCGAGCGCGCTTGTCTCCGTAACTTTTCTCGCTCTCTGTTACAATGACGCGATTTAATGAAAAACAGCCGATCGGCGCCTCGTATAATTAACGTGAACAACATATTAACCCTGCGTGTGTACACTATATTTTTCGAAACACGGTGTGTACACTGGGTCTTTTACGGACCAGTTGGGTTTTTAAAGTTTTCTAGGCTTTCGAAAAATCTGAAAAAATTCTGGGTTACTTCTTGAAGTGTCTACTACATGACCCAGAAGTTGCCAAAGTCGATAGTGTAAAACCGTTGTAAATGAAAATTGAAGAATAGTAGAAAAAGCGGAAAAACGGAATTTTGTTTTAAAAATCGTAACTTTACAATAAACAAATATTTAACAAAACGGTTATAGGCTTTTCTAGCTTAGACTATGAGCTTTCAAAAGAATATAGTGTCTTTGGCGTGGGTTCCAAAAAGTTGAATTATTTAAGCACCTGAAAGTGGGGAATATTTTACGGATTCAAGCATGTCATAATAAACGGAACGGTAATTATTTGGTCAAAAATGAGTTTTTACTGTTGCAAATACAAAACTTATGAAACATTAATAATAATTAGTGACAAAAAAGGAATTTACAGTGCGCAATTGTGGCAAAAGTGCGTTCGACGATCGTCGCAAACCAACGTTTCGCACGATGCACAAGAATACATTGTTTTTTTTTGTTTTCTTCATGAACTTCTCCACCGGCTTCATTTGAACTTTCTTCATCGTACAACACGCCAGAGCGACGGTTGTGTAAATTGTGGATAACCTGAGATGCACTTCTTTCACCCATCTTCAAAAACTGTTAGAACAAAAAAAAATGTTTTCCCGAAAAAGCATGGACTAATTTTAAAAAAATCGAAAAAGCAAGAAAGTAAAGAAGGCAAGAAGTAATATAGCAAAACTTTATCTTCTATAAAAATTTGGAAAAATAACAGACTTATAAGCCAAAAATACAACAACAAAAAAACTGTTTTTGAGATAAAAGTTCGTAAAAAATAGCCGAAACAACATCAAATTACATAAAACATTTATTGTAGCCATGAAAAAAACGATAAAACTATGAGAAAAGCAAAAAAAACTGCATTCACGCACCTTCGAAAATACCGACGCTGTGTGTACACTGGCCCTTATAGGGAACGGGCATGACTTGCACTGGCTGGCGTTTGTAAGGGGGCATCCATTAATTACGTGAGGTGATTTTGGCGATTTTTCGACCCCGCCTCTCCCCCTGGTGAGATGTCGTGAGATTTTGCTCGACCCCCTCCCCCCTCCCCTAATCTCACGTGAGGTTTTTCAAAATGCATACGTTAACGGAAAATGAATTGTAGTAGAAATAACTGCGGTTGTAGTACCATTTACTCCACCATGTAAAGTAGTAGGGAGACTCTCGCTATTTAATTAAAATTACGTGATCAATAAAATTACTAAAATTACTAAAATTACGTGATATTTTCCGAAGCCCCCCTCTCCCCCACGTGAGATTGGGTGAGATTTCGCTCGACCCCCTCCCCCCCCCCTAAACGCCTCACGTAATTAATGGACGCCCCCTAAGTAAACTGCCAGACCCGGGCGTCCCTTGGGCCTTTAGTCCCCACTACTACCTAGATTTTTTAGGGGGGTAGCCGAAGCCCGCCCTCTATTCGTGTGAGGGAAATTTGAGTTTCAAATTTCGACTGTTCCTTCAAAGACCCAGTGTACACACGCAGGGTTAAGATACTGGGAGAACAGGAAGGAAAAACGCGAAAGGAATATATGTGTATGTGTGTGTGTGTGTGTGAGAGTGTGTGTGTGTGTCCAAATGCGTGTCCAATGCACGGTCATTTGTGCCTATTGTTAAGGATCCGTGCACAGTAACATTTACGTATAATTTAGCTCGGATAGCAATGGCAGCAAAGTGGAATTCTGTATGGAACAACAGCGAGCACAACACGGCTGACCACTTGAAGAGCAATTTAGTTTATACATATGTACACATTGGGCAGGAATATATATATATATATATATATATATTTGTGTATAGGCCGAAATGTTGCTACATATGTACTACATGCTCATTTCACTCACGTTGCATATATATATATATATATATATATATATATATATATATATATATATATATATATATATATATATATATATATTGGAAATCGTGGCAAAGACATTCTACTTTCGAGACCCTTTCATACGATCGTCTTCATACTCGACACTACTTAAACCCCAATATGTCTAGGATGGTCGCCCGATAATACTAACCATATTCATTTTAAAGGCCTTCAATTTATTTCAACGTCCTCAAAATCTACGATTGGTTTTGAAAAATTAAACAACCGTGCTGAAAATGGTCTAATGTGCTGATAATCAGCATTACATAGATATAAACTGTTCAAAATATATTTTCTCAATGTAAATATATATATATATATATATATATATATATATATAAAATATATATATACACATACACTAACGCTCAAAAGTTTGGATACACCAGTCGATATTTCTTGCCGCACTAAAAGTTAGATAGCTCCGTCAAAACAATATATAACCAAATTTAACGGAGGGCGTTTTAAAGGGAACCAATTCAGCTTTGTTTTGCTTTTTTGAAATGTTTTTTATGATTTATGTTCGACTCGCTAAGCTCTTTCGAACGTATTTGTTTTTCGGCTTTTTTCGACCATCGGGAATTGGGCGCATAACTTATGGACATTGTTTTTGTAATTTTTATCCATGATAATCTTGAAACGGATAGCGAAAAGGTCCATTTTCGTCTTTTAAAAAGTTTCGTACGTTTTTTTTTGCAACGTTATTTCATTTTTCAAAGGCAACGTAACTCAAGAACTATAGGGTTTAAGAGAAAGTGTCATAGATGTAAAAAGTTGCATAAGTTTATACTGGATCGCCAGGAATTTTTAAAGAATTTTCGTGTGAGATTTTGTTTGGACTATTTTCGCTCGAAACTCTGATGAGTAGGATGGCTTAAGGTAGTACGAGCGCGCAATCGTGATTTCTATAGATTTTGGTCAAATTTTGACCAGACATTGTCTATATCATTATCCATGTTTAAGTGAAATGGGTTTTAAAATTGCAACTTTTAACACTGCATTGAAATGTAGACAGAATAATTCTCGTGAAAAATATTTGTCCCCTATAATCAGAAGACATATGGCAACGACGCAGAACAGTATTGTTCAATACTTCGAGAAAAAAAATAATTATCGTGTTCCTAAAGTTAAAAATGTTGTCACAAAAAAAGATTTGTATTATAAATATCGATATTTCATATTGCTCATGTTATCTTCATTAACAAATAAAAGTTTTGGTTATTTCAAAACTAATTAAAAACTTTGATCGATTAAAAATTACTTCAAAAAAAAAAAAAAAATTTGTGTTGCAGCATTATTTTAAATATGCCGCGCAAACTCATGTCATTGGATACGTGGAACGATGCGGTGTTGCTATATGTCTTCTCATTAGAGGGGACAAATATTTTTTACGGAAAATTATTCCGTCTAAATTTCAATGCAGACCCTGTAGTATTAAAAGTTGAAATTTCAAAACCCATTATCTCCCAATCTAAACAGTCGACTGTTCTGAAATTTTGCTCAAACATGCATAATGATATGAGTAATGTCTGGTTAAAATTTGAACAAAATCTATAGAAATCAAGATTGCACGCTCGTACTACCTTAAGTCGAAAAGTATGGCATTTAGAACAACATATCATGAAGCCAAACTCTTTTAATTTTCAATTTTATATTTGTTTGCATTTTTTCGATATTTTTTTGGCTGAAACTCGTAGAATCGTCCAAAAAATGGAACGGCGTATCTCGAAAATTATTGAGTTAGAGACAAAATATGAAGAGGGAAAATGTTGCAGTGATTCGTTT
>OZ023313.1:66705225-66710285 GCA_964007375.1 Ophion obscuratus | reverse complement strand
ATTCTTTTACCCAATTTTCTGTCGGTATTTTATTTTTTATATTTTTTTGTGCCATTGAAATTTTTGTTTCCGTGCCTCACATGCTAGGTGATCATACTGCGAATATGTTATAAACATTTCAAAGCGATCTGAACCTTCGTTCGAGAGTTCGAACTTTCACAAGGTTTAAAAAAGTGAGTCGTGGAAAAACGGCTTTGAAGTTGGCGGTCGGGCGCGCCGCGCGGTATCTGTTATAAATGCAATCTTACCGTATTTTTGGAACTTTTCAATTTTGTAAAGTTTAAAATATTGCTAACCGTTCAGGTTAATGGAATCAAAAATCAAAAAATGAAAAAGTTTGAAATTTCCGCGTATACAAGGCCTTCAAACTAAATAATAAAATAGAATGATACTCTTAAGAGCAGAAAATCGGATACCTTCATGTGTGGCTGATACCAAATTTGATAGTATCTATACTATTTACATTGGATGCAAACAAAGTTAATACATACTTGAAGAATACAATTTAAAAAAGAGAGAGAGCAAGAGGGAGAGAGAGAGAGAGAGAGAGAGAGAGAGAGAGAGAAGGAATGAAAACTACTTACAGGGATGGGTTCGCACGGGGAAACTCTCCGAGGGCAAACAATGTGACCACGCCCTCCCCTGCTATGGGAATTTCGCCTCGTCACTAGATGGATGGGTACACATCCATTCCGATGCACCCCTTCCCTGGTCGCATCGGGACGCGTATATTTATCCTCTGTCGTTGCAGGCTGGTCCGATTTAACCACTTCATCTACCCCCCACCCTCTCCCTTGCCGCTCTCTCTCTCTCTCTCTCTCTCTCTCTCTCTCTCTCTCTCTCTCTCTCTCTCTCTCTTCCCCCCTCTCTCCCTCTCTCCTCAAGCTTATACTCCCGAAAATCGGATGAACGATAGTGAATAAGCTTGATAGCGGTAAAAAAAAGACGCAAATGCAAACAAGCTCCCCCCTCACCCTTAAAAAAAGAGAGGGGATGAAAAAAATGGTAATGGCTCGCGGATTTGCCATAGTGGGACTCGATGTGCTTTACGATCGTTGCGAGTCGAAGCATCGGAGGTTGGAGATGAGAATGGGCTCGAGTCCGCGGTCACTTTTCACGAGAAATAGCGGTTCAGTTTCGTGGGGTAATACGTAATGGAACGGGCTCATCCGTCTGGATCGGTATATGTGAATTTATGTAGACCTGAAATGAATTAAGCAAAATACTAATGGAATTATTTGACGGGTGACTACTATGACTGCTGCTGCTGGCGCTGCTGCTGCTGCTGGCGCTGCTGCTGCTGCTGGCGCTGCTGCTGCTGCTGGCGCTGCTGCTGCTGGCGCTGCTGGCGCTGCTGTTGCTGCTGGCGCTGCTGGCGCTGCTGGCGCTGCTGCTGCTGTTACTGCAACTGCTATTACTATTACTAGGTGCGCAATTAAGTTTCCGGGTTCCACACATGGATGGCGCTAGCGACACATATAGTCGGCATACAGGTCTGAAATTGGGTGTTTTATAGCTTGGACATCTGTTAAGAATACCCAGTTGTAATATAAACAAATATCGCAACACAACGACGTTTTTTCTAACCCAGAAAATGTCAAAGTTTGTGCCAAATAAACAGCATTTGCGGGAAGCATTGCTTTTCTGCTTCAACCTAAAAAAAACCGCAGCTGAAGCACGTCGGTTACTTGAAGAGGCCTACGGCGAACATATACCATAAAAAACAACGTGTGAAGATTGGTTCAAGCGGTTCGAAAGTGGCGATTTTGAGACTGGGAACAAGGAGCGCTCGGGAAGACCGCAAACCTTTGCGTACGCCGATCTGCAAGCGTTATTGGACGAAGATGACACTCAAACAGAAGATCAACTTGCCGAGGCATTAAATGTGACTCGGCAATGTATTTCGAAACGTTTGCACGCCATGGGACAAATCCATAAGGAAGGAAAGTGGGTGCCGTATGAGTTGACTGAGAGACAAATGGAAAATCGAAGAGCCACTTCCGAAATGTTGCTTTTGCGGCAGAACAGAAAAAGTTTCCTGCATCGAATTGTTACTGGCGATGAAAAATGGATATATTTCGAGAATCCCAAATGCAGAAAATCGTGGCTTTCACTTGGGGAAGCGTCAACATCGACGGCACGGCCAAATCGCTTCGGAAAAAAGACAATGCTCTGCGTTTGGTGGGAGCAGAAAGGAATCGTGTACTATGGGCTGCTGAAACCGGGCGAAACTGTCAATGGGCATCGCTACCGACAACAACTAATCAATTTGAACCACGCATGGTTCGAAAAACGGCCAGAATGGGACACGAGACACGAACGTGTGATATTGCAGCACGACAACGCTCCGTGCCATCGCAGTTCCATCGTCCAGGACACCATAAAAACAGTGAAATGCGATCTGCTACCGCATTCTGCCGTATTCGCCAGACCTGGCCCATTCGGACTATCATTCGTTCCGGTCGAAGGCGCATGGCTTGGGTGGGCTGCACTTGGCTAATTACGATGCAGTACAAAATTGGTTGGACGAATGGTTTCAGTCCAAAGACGCGTTTTTTTATCGTCGCGGTATTTATGTATTGCCAGAGAGATGGCAAAAAGGTGTAAATAGCGAGGGACAATACTTCGAATGAACCATTTTTTGTATTTGTCTTGAAATTTTCGATTTTTTATTAGTAAAAAAAAACCCAGAAAATTAATTGCGCACCTAGTATTAACTATTACTACCATTACGACAACTACTACCACCATCATCACTACTTGCTATTATAGCTACAAATACTATCATTATTATTGTTATTGGCCAAGCGAAACACCATTCATTTACGAACAACTTTGGGTGCTATTACATTCGGATTCCTTCACCTCGCTACTTTACGTAGTAAAACACCTCGAGCTTTTTGCCGTGTACGCTCGTTCGCATAATTTCCCTCTTAATGGAGACGATTAAGGGGTCTGCGTATGCTTAGGACCCAAAAAACTGGTCGGCACTGGACATTTTCTTCCGATTGGAGTATTGGGATCACGCGGTCGAGATTTTACACACATTTCATTCATAGTTTTGCCAAGGTTGGTTTTTTTTGTTACAGAAGAATGTTCATAAACAACGGAGTTGTTATTAGTTGAATAAAGTGCCGCTATTGCTGCATCGCCGATCAATGTAGGGGAGACCGGGGCAAAATGGTATAGCGGGGCATAATGGGACCGGGGCAAAATGGGACCGGGGCAAAACGGGTTTGGGGCAAAATGGAATCGTGAAAATCAACACTGCTGGAAAATACGTCATTGGGGCAAAACGGGACTGGGGCAAAATGGGCCGGAGAAAATCAGGCTCCTCAGAAAGAGGCGGTTGGGGCAAAACGGGATCGGGGCAAAATGGGACAGTGGAATAATTCGATGCAGAAACGAAAGAAATGCAGGGGTAAAAAACGAGGGGTAATAAATGAGTGAAAACAGGTTTTATTGAATGTTACACGATATTTGGGTCACACTCTACTTACGATACTATAATTTAATGGTGGCAATGTTTAATTTTTATTGCTTGTTTAACTAAGCTAATTTTTATCGGCACAATTGTCGTAAACGTACTCGATTAAGTTATCGTCAGCATGGGCACATGAATAGTGGGCCCATTTCTCGCATGAATTACAACGTATCCAGGATTCCTTGGATTTCGAATATAAACCCCCGCAGAAAAGACATGATGCGTCATCGTCGGTTGTTATCGACGCCGCTGGATTTTTCTCACGAAGTTCTCTGTAGTACGGAGAATTCGTAAGAATGCCACTTGTACCTTTTCTCGATGTCGCCTTACGTTTTGATTTTTTGCCTGCCGATATCGGAAGCAGCTGGGAACCAACTGCACGTTACTGATACTGATTTTCAAGCCATTGATGAAAATCTAACTCTTGTCAATTTTTACGTAAATTGTTTTATGAAACTAGGACCGCCGCTCCCCATGAAATCGACGGATATGTGTCGACAAATATATCGGCCAGTCCGTATTATCTGCGTATATGTGGACTGAAACGAACCACAAGCACCATTTAGATTAGATTATGTTTCAACAGCTCTTTTATAGAGCCGAAGCATGAATTTTCCTGTCATCCCATTTTGCCCCGAATTCAGCGGGCTGCGACACTTCATTTTTGTGTGTCCCATTTTGCCCCAATTTGATATTCTACTCCTCTCTGTCCCATTTTGCCCCTATCCCATTTTGCCCCAAATCAAGCCCCAAGAAACTTCATTTTTTGCTATCCCATTATGCCCCGATCCCATTATGCCCCAGTGCCGTTTTGCCCCGGTACCGTTTTGCCCCGCTATACCATTTTGCCCCGGTCTCCCCTAACTAGTTCTGGCAACTGGGGTCATCCGGAATAATAAATTGAAAAACGTACTCTAAGTATAATAATATAACCTTCGTATGACCGAATACTTTATTGAAATTTTTATTGAAGTATTTTTTAAATCATCTTTTCGCATGATAAAAAAAATATTATATACTATGCCGCGTCCGAATTTGAAGTAATTTAGTCAAACATATTTTCCAATACCACCTCACCATTTTACCAAACACAATTTCCAGAAAAGCGCAAAAAAGGGCAAATCGCACCCGGGTGGTTCGCCGTAGCGTAGTGGGCGATCTGGCGCCTCAGGCAAATCGTCATCAGTCAATTTTTTTTTTCACAAAATCTCTGCCCTTCAAAGTTAAGACCCTAGGCTATAAAACTCTACAATACAAAAAAATCCTATTTTCGAATCGTTTAGCTCATTCAATCCCCTTAACCTGCGGATATCTACGAGCAAAATGATTCACCTGTAATTCGTCCAGGTAGAAGTGAATTTTCCAAAGCCCCCCCCCCCCCCTCCTGCCGATTACTACGTACATGTCATCGGCATCGCCGCGAAGTGAATTAGGCAGTGATGAATCGAGCGAGAAATTTCTCATTGGAAATTCCCGAAGGAGAAATTCGCCCGTTTGCGGCTGGGTGAGCTATACGGGCGAGAGAATCCGGGAGGTGGTGCAAGGTTCGTAAGCCCCCCTGCTCCCGCGTCCTTTA